>JBAMAX010003635.1:0-31687 GCA_037043745.1 Chymomyza amoena | reverse complement strand
CTTGCAAGAAAGCCATTGGACTTAAATGGGGAATGTCCCCAAACATAGTTCACTGGCTATACATTGCCATTGTCAGAGCTTTACTGAGGTATGGAGTCTCGATCTAGTTTGGTCATGCAAAGATTCTTAAGGGGAACCCACTTATTCCGAAAAGCACAGACTAGTGCATATAGCAAGAACATTTCATAACCAAATTCAGAGCCTATATTCCAACCAGAGAGGAGTGGAATACAGTTGTACCAGGCCCAGCGGGCTCGATAAAGGTATACACGGACGGTAGGCGAAGGTGTTTATGTTGAGGATTTCAACGTTAGAACTTCTTCCCGACTCCCGGACCACTGCAGTGTCTTTCAGGCAGAGGTCACTGCAGTCCAAGAGGCTTTAATAGCAATAAAAAACCTTCAAGTTCGAAATAAGAACATTTGTATCTACTCGGACAGCAAGCGGCTATTAAGTCCCTAGTTTCGATGACTTCGTGTATGAAGTCAGTGAATAACTGACGCTTATCTCTAGGGAAGATGGCTGAGCAGTTTTCAATTCACCTTGTATAGGTCCCAGGAGGTAGGACCTTCGAGGGCAACTATAGACAAGAAACTGTCAGCATCCTCCTTCAAGACAAGGCGGGCCTGTGTATACCCATGGCCAGCTGTAAACTGAGAATACAAAATTTGTTCGCTCACTATGCAAATAAAACGTTGAATCAGACATCGAACACGTGTAAGATCTCGCGGCCAACCTGGTCGACATACTGCAGTAAAAGAACCAAAGAACTTTGCTGTCTCAATAGAGCCCAGTGTTCATCTGTTATCCGTGCTATCACGGGACACTGGCTGGTGGAAAACCAAGCATCCATGTTGAATGCTCCCCACCATGACTTCTGTAGAAGCTGTGGTGATGAGGTGGAGCTGGAGACGGTGGAACAATTTTTCTGTCATTGCCCAGTACTGGGCAGTAAAAGATTTAGGTTCCTAAAGTAACACTTTCTTGACGATTTATCTCAGGCAGCCGGATGGCTTCCTCACCTTTTATAGGGAACCTTTCAAGTGGGGAAGAGTGGTGAACAAGCTCATTCTAGCGGTATCGCAACGGGCCTATCCTTGGCCTAAGTGACAGTCCCAACTGCCGCCCTAACCTAACCTAACACCCTAGCAGCCTACATACTGGTAGGATTTCGATTTGATAGGGTAGTGTTGAGCTCTCGTGTGCCGGTGCGATGTCTAAGCAATAAATACTTTATTTTTTTCCACCATATGCGGTAGACTCCCAAGATTATACCAAAAAAATCTTCTTTCATGTGCTTCTATCGCAGTAAAGAAACAGCGGCCAGACGGTGCTTATCAAAAAGGTTTAAATTTCGATCTAATAATTTGACTGACCAATAAAATTTTTCCCCATCAAAACTTGACAGGGTGACGCTGCTGATAGAAAATGTGAAGAAAAAATGAATAAATAACAAAATTATTGCCACAGTTATGTCTTAGCTTAGCCGATTATTTTTCATTCTGCCTTCTAGTTTTAACGAGCCATTTTAAAATAATAAAAAAAAATGCAACTTATTATTTTCGGCTCTTCTGCAGCTGTTCGTTCGGTTTATTTATTTTTTTATTTTGACCCATTAACTTGGCATTAAAATGTAACAAATATACAAATATGTACAGTCAGTTGCCTGCAATTGTCATTACCTTTAAAATGTACCGTAAACAAACACACCCAGTCAACGTTTTGTTTTATTTATTATTTTAATTTAACAAAAAAATTGAAATTCTGTGTTTGAATAATGCAGAGCAGTAAACCATACAAAATATTTAAGCTTGCTTTGAGTGTATTTTTTTTTTTTAAGAGGCTTGGGTAAAACATTAAATTAAATACATATGTGTTTGAGTGTGTGTGTGTGTTTGAGTGTGTGTGTTTGAGTGTGTGAGCGTGTGTGTGTGTGTGTGTATCTTTATAGACAAATGAACTCTAGGCTTGTGACATTGAACCGCTTTGAAAAGTTACATTGGTTGCTTTTGGCGTTGGCTCTTTTAAAAATCACGTATACGCATGGGCTGCCGCCTGCATAGACACAACACAGTACGAGTTGTATATAGGTATATATTTATTTTGTACATATTGAGTGGTAAACATATATTTGTGTTTACGAATGTGTGAATAATTTTGTGTAAATATTTGAAAGAAGGGCAACATGTCGAACACTGACAGACACACAACAAACAAATGTTTCCAGCTGTATTAGCTTAAAAGTTGAAGACAAATAAACAATTATATCTGTATCTGACAGCCACAAAAGAGAAATTTATAACAACATTTATCTTGCTTGACTAATTTTAGTAACTTTAATGTAAAATGTAATTGATTATTTTTTTATTTTATGACTCCAAAAATTAACATTAATAAAATTTGACGAACTTTGTGAAAGAATTCATTTTTAAGAATACATATTATATAAGGTTGTCAAAAAAGTCTTGCGGTATTTTTATTGAATTTTCAATTGTTCATAAAATTGGTTATAATAATGCGATTTAAGTCAAATATGCGCCGCTTTGTTCGATGACGAGTTCCCAACGAGATGCCAACTTCATAATGCCCCTCTTATAGAAGCTCGCTTCCCTATTGTCAAAAAACTCGGACAGCCAATTTTCACAGGACTCTCTTGTGGACAACTTCCGATTACCAAGCGCGTTCGTCATGGACAGAAATAGGTGGTAATCACTTGGTGCGAGATCCGGACTATACGGTGGATGCAAAAGAACCTCCCATCCGAGCTCCCGGAGCTTCTGGCGCGTCACCAAAGATGTGTGTGGCCTGGCGTTGTCCTGATGGAAGACAATTCGGCCTCTGTTGATCAAAGATGGCCTCTTCTGCATGAGTGCTGCATTCAAGCGGTCCAGTTGTTGGCAGTACAGGTCCGAATTGAGCGTTTGGCCATAGGGGAGCAGCTCATAGTGGATGATTCCCTGCCAATCCCACCAAATACACAGAAGAACCTTCCTGGCCGTCAATCCAGGCTTGGCCACCGTCTGGGCAGCTTCCCCGCTTTTCGACCACGACCGTTTACGCTTCACGTTGTCGTAAGTGACCCACTTTTCATCGCCAGTCACCATCCGCTTCAAAAACGGGTCGATTTTGTTGCGATTCAGAAGCGATTCGCATGCATCCATACGGTCAAAAATGTTTTTTTGCGTCAAGTCGTGTGGCACCCATACATCGAGCTTCTTTTTCAATCCAAGCTTCTTCAAATGGTTTATAACGGTTTGATGACTCATGCCCAGCTCTTGGCCGATGCTACGGCTGCTACTATGCCGGTCTCTTTCGATCAATTCAGCGATTTTATCGCAATTTTCGATAACAGGCCTTCCGGACCGTGGCGCATCCTCGATCACCTCTGCACCAGAACGAAAACGTTGAAACCATCGTTGTGCGGTGGAAATGGAAACTATATCGGGTCCATAAACTGCACAAATTTTATTGGCAGCATGAGATGCATTTTTGCCTTTATAGTAGTAGTACTGTAAAATATGCCGTATTTTCTCTTTATTTTGCTCCATGTTTGCGACGCTATAACTCACGAACGACTAAAAGCAAACAACAATTAATCAAACACGTGTTAGCACGTGAAAAGAGCTTTCCAAAAAGCTCTAGCGTGAACCGATGCGACGAATACAACTAGAACTACGCGCTTGCAAAGACAAGCTTGCGGAAATACCGCAAGACTTTTTTGACAACCTAATATTAACTCGTTTTTAAAAATACCCTGTACCATATGGTACAAAGGGTATTATAAATTTGTATATAAGTAACATATAGAAGGAGACGTCGGCGACACCCCAAAGTTACCTAAAATATGATCAGGGTGAATAGAGAAGTCGATATACCCATGTCCGTAAGAGCTAGAGTAATCAAACTTTCGCATTAGATCCCATATTATTCCATAGGAGGCAAGTTTATTTTATTTTTTTGATATCGGGGATAAATTATATAGCTCCTGTTTGAGCTATGTTTGAGACGACCTCGACAAAAAAAAGCGATTTAGATGAATAATTCGTTTGTTTATGAAGATATCGTAACCAAATTTGGTATTCGGTTTTTATAGTTCCCAATCACTGTACCAAATTTGATCAAAATCGGTTGACTATATCATATAGCTCCCATAGGACCCATCGGCCAAAATAACTTTTTTAAAGAAAAATTCGCTATATTTCGTTTTTTAATAAAGATATCCTAACCAGATTTGGCGTTTGGAAATATTTTAGACCACTTAAGCAATGTGCCAAATTTGAACAAAATCGGTTGACTATATCATATAGCTCCCATAGGTCCGATCTTCCAAAAAATCGATTTTTTAACAAAATTTGTTGTGTTTCGTTTGTTTGTTAAGATATTGGGACCAAATTTGACATTCGTTAGTATTTTATACTTCCTAAGCACTGTACTAAATTTAATCCAAATCGTTTGACTAGATCATATAGCTCCCATAGGACCAATCGGTCCAAAAACACGTTTTTTATACAAAATTCGTTGTGTTTTGTTTGTTTGTAAAGATATTCGAAATAAATTTGGCATTCATATCTGTTTTAAGGTATTTAAGCACTGTCAAATTTTATTGAAATCGGTTGACTATATCATATAGCTCCCATAGGAACGATCGGTCAAAAAAATTTTGCTTAAAAATTCTTCTGGTTTTGGTTTTTTGTGAAGAAATCGGACTTTATTACAAGCTAGTGGTACAGGGATCCTGAAGTCGTCCGCGCCCGACTTTACGTCCGCCATTTTTAGATATATATTTTTTTTATAAAATTTTTATACATTTGATTTCTTAAACCATTAATTTCTCGGAGATGCAACAGAGGTTTTAAAAATCCTGAAGTTCTGCACAGCTTACTTTGAGAAATGTTAGGTTTACGAGGGTGGATTGATAAGTTTCCGGCCTGACCAAGATATGGCGCCACTAGGCCTACCTTGAGGTGGCGTTCTATAGTACCATCCTTAGATAGCTTGTAGCTATAGTTTCAGCCCGATCGCCATGTTAGTTTAGATTTGAGAGCACACTGGACAAGACGCCTCTGTGTTTTTCTTGAAAACAGTCGACTAAAAATTGATTCAAAAAAACATTTCTACCGCCAATTTGACGTTGTATAAGCGTAATCCAAGCGAATTTTTGCGTCGATTCATAACCGTTGACGAAACTTGGGTCCACCACTACACCGCTGAAACCAAAGAACAGTCTAGTGGATTGGTCCAGGGGAACCAACTCCAAAGAAGGCAAAAACAATTTTTTCAGCGAACAAGGTTATGGCTACTGTTTTTTGGGATGCAAGAGGTATTATATACATTGATTACCTTGAAAAGGGTAAAACTATCACTGGTCAATACTACGCAGACTTATTGCAACGTTTGAGCCACGAGGTGAAAATTAAACGACCTCATCTGGCGAAGAAAAGAATCTTGTTTCATCACGATAACGCACCAGCTCACAAGTCAATCGTTGCGATGGCTAAAATCAACGATCTGAAGTTTGAATTAATGCCGCACCCTTCCTACTCTCAAGACCTAGCCCCGAGTGACTATTATCTGTTTCCTAACCTCAAAAAATGGCTTGGCGGTAAGAGATTTGCGGACAATGAAGAAGTAATCGAAGCTGTAAATGGGTATTTTGAGGAGCTTGACGAATCAGTCTATAGAGATGGCATTACTAGACTAGAACACCGCTATGAGAAATGTATCAGCCTTGGAGGAGATGATGTTGAGAAATAAAAAAAAAATTCTTAATAACGTTGTTTTTCTTGGTCAGGCAGGAAACTTATCAATCCACCCTCGTATCTTATTAGATTTATATAGTATTCGCAACGTTTTTTTTTCATAAATCCTAATTTATAGTTTCGTGTTCCATTTTAATTAAATAGTTAAATCTAAAATACTTCGTATAAGGTTTTTGTTTTTGCGTTTACGGCATACTAAATAGTTGAACCTTTTGGACCCAATGTCTGTGCATTGAACATTAGTTTGGATCTGCGATTTTTAACGCAATATTCATACTGTTTCGGACGCTGGAAGGTCTTCGGGCGTATTTGTTTTGCACTTTTCGTTGTTATGTCAAAATATATACAAATCTATATATACTTTGTTTACTTAGCTAAGGAATTTTGATTTTCGAGCCAAGCAAAAGCGCCACTTACGCATAAACTTGTTTTGAATTTTGAAAAAAAATAAAAATATCTTCTTTTTTTATATAGTATTTGCCATATTTGTCTTCCGCTTTGTTGTTTATCTCTACTTTTATTTTTTATTTTTGGCATTACGCGACAATTTTTTATTTCTTATTTCAATTTTACTAGTTCAAATTTGTTGTTGAATGTCTTGGCTGGCATTTGAATGCTAATTGAAGTGAACAACAATAAAAAAAGCTGCTTTATTTGTTGCTCTTTTATACGATTATTTTTATTATTTTAGGGGCTATCTTTATGCAGTGCCTGCCTGTTACTGGGTGAATATTTTGAATTTTTTTTAATGGAATACATGTTGCAATAAAAATAAATTTTATAAGTCGTTTAAAGACTATAAACATTTTTTGTGATCTAAACGAAACATATCATACGAACAAGAAAAATATACAGAACATAATATTTTGTAAAAAAATAAAAAAATGATAATAAATAATACGCAACGGTTAGGATAATTTGCGTCTCTTGATTTGTTGGGGCTTTTCGAACCTCGGATTTGGATTAAGTAGCTCAAAGACCGTACAGATTACATGTGAAGTATGCACCATTATTGTTTCTATGCCTATATACTCTCGGGAGGCCAGGCGGACATGATTCCCTTGCTACTTGAGACTATGCTGGTCGTTTTGATAAATCTTAAAAATTAGTTGAATATAAACATGATATAACATTATGGTTTTGGGCCAATTGAAATGCATAAAACTTATTTAAATTTTAATGAAAATATTTGAATGTGTTATGAATTGAAAAGAAAGCTTCATTGGCATTTATTTAAAAATTGCTTTCAATTTATAATAGAACTCTAAAAAAAATTTCACAAAATGGTAATTTCCTTATAGAGTCCTCTTTTATCGTGTTTATTTAGGTCTTCGTATACAGGGTGGCATATCTATTGGCTAAGTTGGTAAACTCGCAAATTCAAATCTACTCAATTTTAGCCACGGGAAGTTTATCAAATGAACAGTTGAAGCCCATTTGGACGATATTATTTTCCATGCATAGATGGCTTTTGGTACATACATTTTCACAATTTTGTTTGTTACCGCGGAAAAAGAGTATTTTCACGATTTTTTTTTGTTAAACCGAACATCTGTTAATTTACACATTTCATAAGGTCTTAAAAAATATAGAATTTTACAAGCAATGTCAAAGGGAATCTGGTACTCCCGAAATCTGATAACTCCTTTACCAATAACAATAAAAAAAACCAGAACTCCTCTTGGTCACACACTTCCCTGGTAGCACTTCCCAGATGGAAGGCAGAAATTTGCTTTGGAAAAGCTGGTAGACTTCAGAATTAGAAGCACTTTGCTAGAACAACGACCTCTCCAGAGGATGCAACATGCATACAGAGCGGGAAGGTCTACGGACACAGCACTGTGTCAGCTGAAGCCCTTATTGAGGAATCCCTAACTCATAATGAGGTGGCCATATGCGCTTTTCTGGATATACAGGGTGCTTTCGATAATGCCTCCTACGAGGCTGTCAACGCATCACTGGTCAGAAGGGGCCTACGCAGCCTATTAGTAGGTGAGCTGCTGAAGAGACTAACGAGCAGAGGCATACTAAGTCAAGGCTATGCTGATGACATCGCCATCATAGCAAGAGGCAAGTATGAAGAAACACTCTGCGACATTGTCCAGCAAGGTCTCAAAGAAACCAATGAGTGTAAAATGGCAGGCCTGAGTCTCAACCCTGTCAAGACTGTCATAGTAGCCTTCACAATGAGGTATAAACTTGGAAGAATGAGAAGTAGAACCCTATCGGGTGCAGTATAGAAACGAGCAAAGAAGTCAAGTATCTTGGAGTGACCTTTGACTCCAAGCTTAACATCAAGACTCATGTAGATAACACGATAAATAAGTGCTCAAAGGCTCTCTTTACGTGTAGAAGTATTGCCGGGTAGTCGTGGGGCACATCACCACGAATATTAAGATGGCTATACCTCATGGTTGTCAGACCCATGCTAACGTATGGGACCATAACCTGGGTAGTAGAGCGTGCCTTAGCACGAACAGAGAAAAATACAGTAACTGCAAAGAATGGCCTGCATATGTATGACAGGAGCTATGCGCACATGTCCTACTGCTGCCTTATAAATATTAATGGAGATCATACCGCTACATATCGCTGCCGATGTGCGATTAATAAGAATTGGGAGGGTAGGGGATGACTTTAGCCTCACCAAGAAAGATGCTGCATATCTAGCAAAGGATATGCCTATGCTTCTGCAGCCAAGGGGTGAGATGCTAGCTGAGTACAGCTTCAATTAATATTTTGATACCAAACTCAGCACAAAAGAGGCTTGGACCTCTCTTGCGCCAGTTCACCCTATGAAACCATATACAATAAAGTGGAACACAGACGGATCACTCACTGATCAAGGAAGTGGCCTGGGGGTACCAAATATTATGAACCTCTAGGTAGACACACCAGCATTTTCCAAGCTGAGGCTTGTCCTATTGAAAGATGTTCAGAATTCAATCTTCAAAAGAACTACCATGAAAAGGATATTTCCATCATGTCTGATAGTCAAGCAGCAATAAAAGCATTAAGCAAAGCCAAGATTACATCAAGGCTGGTTAAAGGAGTAAGAATGTCACTGGATGACTTAGGATCCAGGAATAAGCTCACGATTAGATGGGTCCCAGGACATAACAATATTCCTGGAAATTAGCTGGCAGATAAACTTGCAAGAACCAGTGCAGCTACGCCGCTTATCGGGCCTGAACCACACTGTGGTTACGGGATCTACTGACAATAGAGGAGAACAAAACAAGACTGCTTCACTGGGCGCAGGTACCAGGGCTTAAACAGTCAAAAACCCTCTTCTCCAACTACAACCGTAAGAGGTCAAAGTCATGATAACGCACGGGAAGAACACCGTGAGAATCATGACGGGTCTTTTGACGGGACATTGTAGGCTCCGCAGCCACTAAAACAAAATTGGCATAGTGGATAGTGGACTATGTCGCTAGCGTAGCATAGAGGAAGAAACTTCTTCGCATATATTATGTGAGTGTATGGAACACGCCGGTAAAAGAAACAAGCTCCTGGACATGTGATTTCTCCCACAGGAGACCGTTGTTACTATAAGTCCAAACAATATACTGGAATACATGGAGGCCTTAGGACTTTTGTGAGAGCTCTAAGTTATGAAGGGGGTACAATAGATCCACCTGGGTCGCAGTACACTTATACAACCAATAATAATAAATAGGATTTTACAACCTTAACTTTTTTTACAAATAAGGGATCGTTTTTTAATGCTAATGCAATTTTTTATGCTCGTGTGGTATTGGTATTATATGCTACTTATATTTTTTTGTGAAAAAAAATGATGATATATGATATATATTTTAGAATTTATAACAAAACTTTTACATAATTTTAATAAGTTTTTGTACACAATCTTGATTCGTTGCAGTAAAAATACCTTGAGCCATTTTTGGATGAAAACCACAAAGAACACAAAACAAACAAAAACAAAATTAAAAACCACGTTCTTTGTAAGATTGTAACTGGAAGCTGATTCCCGACAAGCAGATTTATATATATATATATTCTCTTTATGAGCTAAAATACTACGCGCAACAACATTTGCGAAAAAGTAAGAAAGTTAAGCACTATTAAATATAAAATAGAAACTTTGAACGCAAAACACCAATGAAAACCAACAAAAACAACGCCAACAAGCCATTGCGAATAAGTACTACAAACGTTGCAAAGCGACAGCAACAACAACAACAACAGCAACAACAAAAACAAAGACTAACTTGCAACAAAATCAGGCATCAAAGTCACACGTACAAACGCCTAAATCACAATCCGAGACGCGTCCCATCGACGTGCATCAAACTCAAGTTGCATGCAACACGAACTTTTATCTCAGCCAAAAGTTGTCGCCAGTATATAAGTAGTAGCAACAACAACAACAACTGCAACAACAACTGCAACAACAATCACGAATTACACGTACAACATTGTAAGTAATTGTGCATTAAGGCGAAACTAAGCAAACAACAAACAAAACGAGGAGGAAGACATCAAAACAAAAGGACAAAAACGAAAACGAAAAAACAAAGCCAAACAAACAGACAAGTTCAAGCCAACATTTGACATTTGCGGAGGGCCGCCTTACGTTTTGTTTTGCATTTGCGTTCCAGAGTTGCAGGGAAAGCCAAAATATATATTACTACAACTACAACTACCACCACTACCACTACTGTAACCAGCTACTCCTGGTACTACTACACTGGTGTACACTCACCCACCGAGCTAAGAGAACGGGCGAGCGGAGGAACGGAGGAACCTGCGGAGCCGCGAACGAGCTAACTGGTTAACTTTTTTTCTTCTTACTTGGATTTTGGTTTTTTTTCGTTGCTATTATTTTTGTTTTGTTGCAAGTGCCTGTTGCACAAAAGCCACAGTTGCAGCCGCAGCGCCTTAATTGCTCTGACAACCGCAACAGTCGCAACAACAATAGCAACAACGACCACATCAAGTGTCGACGTTATAAAGCCAAAAACAAAAGGAAATTTAAACAAAAAGCAAAAAAATAAATAAATAAATAAAACTTTATTGCATTGTGTATACAAAAACAACAAAAACAATAAGCTGCAACAAAGTTGTGACTCTCAAGTGAAAAGCAAGAGAAAGAGAGCGAGAGAGAGAGAGAGAGAGAGAGACCCTGAATTGCAACGTGCGCTGATTCCGAACAAGAAACCAAGTCAAAATCTGGTTTGTGACCCATGGAAGACGGCCTATAAGGCCTACAAGACTTTGTCAGTTGCTGCTGCTCCACTTTGCAGTTGCAGCCATCCAGTTAACCAGCTCCAGCCAAGAGTTTTGTTTTGGCTTTTCGTTGTTTGCTTGTTGTTGAGCTTGAGCTTGTGATAAAGGCCAAAACAAAAAAAAAAACTATATAAACAATATAGAGATACGTATATATATAAACTTAGTGCCAGAAACTGGTATTTTTCTTTTTCTTTATTATCAACGAGCACATCGGACAAGCATCAAAACACACACAAACAAACACAACTCTTCTGCAACAGAAACCAATGTACTCCGCTGTTAATTATTACGCGGATATGGGACAAATCTCACAAGATGTAAGTAGAAAGCACTTGTACCATCTAGATATACATACATAGATGTTACTAACATATATAACAGAAATAATTAGTTCTAAATAAAATATATGAAATCATTGTCAGAATTTTTGAGGACAACAAGTGGCTCAAATAGGTCAAGCATAAGGGTATCGAGCAATAAACCGATCTCGGTCTTCTGCATAACACGGGTTTAACAACACATGCGTGGGTAATTTATTTAGAGCCAAACCCCATATGAGGATTTTAAATGGAGGGCAGGGAGTAGTCCTATTGCGAGCAGGCTGCGGTGTCTCAGCAATCTTTCGCTGTATCTGCTTGTGTGCCTTCCAATTTGTTCTTCAATTGTATGCACTTTGAGGTCTTTATGGAGTGTGGAACCGCGTGCATATCAGGGACAGTAGGTTATCTGTCGTAGTACCTGATTCTGCAATACCTGTATGAGTTTTCAATTGGATTTGGAGTAATCCCCCAAATCTGCACTCCATAAACCCATATTAGCAGAATACAGTGCACGTTTACAGCTTTTTTGCATCTCAGCGGCAAAGGTGTTCCTCTTATTGTTGAGCAGTCTGTGACGACATTTTTTAACTGTAGCTTTGAGGTGTGGCCAGAAGGAAAGGCGCTTATCCAAAGTGATGCCGAGGTACTTGACTTGTGACGGCTGTTCCAAGGTAACTTCCTCTAACTGGAGTGGAGGGTTGTACGTCAGTCTTTTGAGGGTGAAACATGGATTTATTGTTTTAGGCGGAGTATTAAGATACCATTATAGTCCATTATCTGCCTACACGCTACTGTTGCTAACAAGTTTTCCATTTGTCATGATTGAGTAAATATTGTCATCAAGTCGACACTCACCACCTATTCGTCAACTACAAAGCAGCTTTAGATAGCCCAATAAGAGATCGCGTATATGCCGCAATGTCTAAGCTCGGTATCTCTGTGAAGCTGATAAGACTTTGCAGAATGACGTTGAGTAATTCCTGCAGCTCCGTCAAGGTAGGAAGGGACCTCTCCGAGCCTTTTGATACCTTGCGAGGTTTCAGACAAGGTGACCCCTTATCATGCGACCTCTTCAACTTCGTCATGGAGAGCGTTCTGCGGAAGGCCGGCGTACATCGCACTGGCACTATCTTCTACAAGAGTGTCCAGCTCCTTGCGTACGCCGACGACATAGACATCATTGGGCGTACCAAGCGAGATGTCACCGCGGCCTTCAGTGCTATTGAACGGGAGTCTGCGAAAATGGGTCTGGCGGTAAATGAGGGCAAAACGAAGTATATGCTGTCGTCAAGTAGGGACGTGCGGCGGCTTGGGTCCCAGATTACAGCCGACAGCTATACTTTCGATGTTGTCAAGGAATTTATATACCTTGGCACCGCCGTTACCACCGACAACGATGTCAGCCTGGAGATCAAGCGCAGAATAACTCTTGCCAACAGGTGCTATTTCGGCCTCAATAGGCAATTGAGTAGTAGAGACCTCTCTCGCGCGACAAAAATATCACTCTACAAGGCACTCATCCTTCCAGTGCTTCTTTACGGCGCGGAAGCCTGGACCGTGTCGCTAACTGATGCAGCTGCCTTGGGAGTTTTCGAGAGGAAAGTACTGCGCAAAATCTTTGGTCCGATTCGAGTTGGCGATGACTACCGCATCCGCACCAACCAGGAGCTGTATGAGCTCTTCAACGACATGGACGTTGCTCAGCGTATCAACATCCAGCGGCTTCGCTGGCTCGGACATGTCGTTAGGATGGACGAGGATGCTCCAGTTAAACGTGTGTTCGATGCGGTAGTCAGCGGCCGTCGGCGGAGAGGACGACCGTGTCTCCGTTGGAAAGACCAAGTGGAAGGTGCCCTGTCTTCGCTCGGTGTGACCAACTGGAGAAGGCGCGCAAAATGCAGAGGCGCCTGGAGAGACGTTTTAAGGCAGGCCGTAACCCGGTAATCGGGTTGGTATGGCCACATAAGAAGAAGAAGAAGAAGAGTAAATATTGTAGTCTTGCTCAAGCCGTAGACATTACGATTCGATTGTTTATCGAAAAATAAAATACAATACTTGTAGTTCATGATCAATAGATCTTCCTATGCTTTTGCTGGCGCACTAACGCGACGACCTCTCCCCTGAGAGCTCCAACGAAGTGTCTGTCGAGCGAGGTTCTCGTTGCACCTCCGGAGGGTGTGTCCAGTCCATCGCCACTTACGCTCACATACTTCTAGTGGCGCAGGTTTCTGATTAGTTACGTTCCAGAGATCTACATTATAAAATACTCATACCACTATCGATTGTTTTTTCATAAGCCATGAAAATTGATTCTCCTACAAAATACTCTTCTGTAAAAATGGTTGATCTTTCTGCTCACAATTATATTCGATATCGGTTGATCTGGTGCAACCCTTCAAAGTTTTGTTTTTCCAAAAATTAGGCCGCATTCTATAAAACAGCTTCCGGTATTGAAATATTACGTTAAGTGGAATTGGCAGTTTAGTCAATGAGAGAGATCACCCAGAGATAATGAGGTCCATTGTGTTGTCTAATTGTGAAAATAGTGTAGGAAAGAAATGAAAGAAGGAGAGCGAGAGGGGTGCAGGAATATCAGAAACTATAATGTATGCCCAGCCACCTAAGTCTCTCTTATTGCAAAATCATTTTGAGAATTCGACAAAAGTAGTTAGATCCGCTTTGGACACATAAGACAGACTACCTAGGTTCTCAAAGAATAGTTTACCCCGAAACTGGCGTCGTTGTTTTAGAAGCCGTCTCCCTGATTTGCGATACGACGTCCTGTAATGGTCTTATTTATATACAATTGTACATATGATACAACATATAGATTAAATTAGTGGGAGGAAATAGATTTCAATTCAGTTGGGAGAGATATAAGTAATGTCTCATAACAAAAAAATTATTCTGTACTTACCGTATTAAATGATTTCCCAACAATGAAAAAAATCCGCTGTTGGCTGCGTTCTATGTCAATATCACATATTGTAAAATATATTTTCATTACGCAATTCAAAGGCCATCAAACTACTGTCATCTGCTGGGCAAAAGTGCCACAAACGGGAAATTAATTAAGTGCAATTTGTTGTTGAGTGCTTTTAGGCGCATTTTCACACAACCCCCACAAATCCAATATAGTACATAGACATTTTATTATGGTATAGGTAACATGAGTATGTATGTGTGTGTGCGTGTGTGTGTGCATTAAAACGCCTAGAGCTAATTGAAAAAAAAAAATGCAATTAGCTCGTTTGCACTTCCATGTTTTTTTTTTTTGTTTTCCAATCAAAGCTTTCATAACTTTAAGTTACAAATTGCGCTTGTGAATAATGTAATACTCTGAAAAAAAATGGTCTATATAAAACTTTTGATTTAAAATATGTCACGGGCAGCCGGAGCTGCTTATTGCTGCAGGCAGATCAGGTTTATCGTTTCGTGCGCCGTTCCCTAGTTGGAAAATTTCGAGTTTGCCGCCCACACAGGCTATTCTATGGCCATCAGTGGATGAAAGTTTTTAAATCCGATATGAAAGTTACACCTAAAAATGTTTAAATTTGAACCAATTTGCCATTGTGTAAAAGTCTTAGAGAAGAAGTCACTACATTCGGATACCTAGCTAAAAAATTTACCAGCAGTCGCTCATAAATTCTCTTCAGATTAGGATTGCTGAAATAAGTCGAGCACTGAGAAAGATCCTTCGCTAGGAGAATTTCCAAAAATAAAAGTTATAGAAAAAAAGGCTAATTTGAACATACGTTTATCAATAAACTACATCAAAAATTGACTATATTGTAATATCACGAAATTGTGTGTGGTGTGTTTTTTTTTTTAGAGTTACACATGTTTAAATAGTAGAACGGTCTTTATTAGATGGAATATTTTATTTTATTTAATGTTTAGATATGAATTTGGCCATATGGCTGCCACGTTCAAGTTTCCCAAACTTTTCACAGCATTTTCGGCCTTATTTTTCCAATAACTTTTTGCATGTTTTCTGTGGATGTAATGGTGTTTCGATAAAAGCTTGTGGATTCTGCTTATCGGAAAAAAAAAATTTTCATTTTGAATAAGTTTGACGAATGATAAAGAAGTGTTGCCAACTCAAAGTTGTGAATCATTAAAATAAAACACGCTAATCATACAGATCAAATGAATATCATCATCATCGTATGGCCATTACAACCCGCTCTCGGGTTACAGCCGACCTCAGCAGCTCTCGCCAGGCGCCTCTGCTTTGAGCGCGCCTTCTCCAATTAGAAATACCAAGGGAGGATAGGTTCTCCTCCACTTGATCTCTCCATCGGAGTCGTGGTCATCCCCTCCGTCAAATGAATATAAATACATAAATACGGTAAAAAGTTACGAAAAGTATGGTGTACAAATAGAAAACCGACGTTTTTTTTTCATGATTTGAGGCT
Organism: Chymomyza amoena; assembly: GCA_037043745.1. NCBI lineage: Eukaryota > Metazoa > Arthropoda > Insecta > Diptera > Drosophilidae > Chymomyza > Chymomyza amoena. Next base: position 15,931 of record JBAMAX010003635.1, on the reverse strand, counting down.
TTATTGTAAAAAACTCGTTACATACTCATTCTTCAAAATAATTTCCATTGTTAGCCACAACTTTTTCCCATCTTTTTGGCAGCTTCTGAATACCTCGTCAGAAAAATTGTTCTTCTTTCAGGATTCGATGCAAAAAATTCTTTCTGTTTTGCCGTTAGAGAAGTTGTTCGCACGTGCAAAGGCGCCGTTCGATGTCCCTCGGCTTCAACTCGTACGGCACCCAATGTCCCAGTTTCTGAATCATTCTTAAGCTTTTTAGGCGATGAGAAGCGGCTTGCTGAGCCACGCCCAATAAATTTACAAGTTCCTGTTGCGTTCTACAAATATCTTCATGCAGTAAAGTCTCTCATTCTGTATCCTTGAATTTTTGTACGGGTCCGGGACGATCCTTGTTTTGCACGACATGTCCTTTCACTAATACAACTTTCACCATAAGTTTCTACAATGCAATAAGCAACATTTCCCGCAAATAACCCTCGTTCGGCTCAACCTTTGACATTTTCGCACACGAACAAAACAAAGGGTAATAAAAATAGACCAGCGAGATTCTGTGGAGCTGTTGACCGATGTCTCAGCTTATAGGGATAGTTAGGGTCAGTGTTATTAGGGTTGACAGAATAGGTGGTTTGACAAAAATTGGCAAATAAGCCAGCGATTTCAGAATTTTTAGAAGAGCTTACATTTTTTAAATATAGCGATGCAGGAAATAAGGACATTTTACGTTTTGAATTAACAAAAGAAAAAAAATTTTTGGGATCACTACAGAAGTTGAGCCGACAACGGGAGAGATAATTATTGTAGCAAACTCTGTTAAGAAGAATGAACTTGCTGCGTATAATAGAAAATTTTTAAATGTCAAAAGGAGATCCTGATTCCTTCAATTTTTTGTAAGATGAAGACTTACGATTTTTTAAAGAGGACAGAGTAGTAGTAAACCAAGGTGGCTTTAAAGAAGGAGTCTCGACAGAATAAGGAACAAAGAGATCAAGAGATCAAGAAGTTGGTAATAGAAAGTTCAAAGTTCTCAGTAGACAACAAAGGCAACCAGTTACTTTCGGACAAAAATTTATTAAGACCTATAAAATTACACTTACGAAAACAGCGATATCGAGAAGCATGAGCATGAGGCTGATTTCGGTAGGGATTATTAAATTTTAAAACGATTTGTAAGGTCGGATGGTACAGATCCTTGGGTAAGGAGAGCGGACTTACTCTAGAAATTTCAAGGTCAGAATTATCATTGACAAAAACGAGGTCAAGCATTCTATTTGAGCAATTACGTATATAATTTATTTGGTTCAGAGAAATGTCAATCAGTCCTGTAACAAACTCATGATATCCAGAAGGAATAAGAAAACTAGAATTGGCTGAACTAAGCCAAGACAATGTAGGCAGATTAAAGTCGCCTAATACAACAAGATGGTCCCGAATTCCAACATAATCGGCCACCTTACGAATGGTAGCGAGATGGTTCTGATATAGTCAGTCGGAGCAGGGAGGTATATAGGAACAAGTAAAATATATAAAGGAATTATTAAAAAACACTTTTACTGCAATGAACTCAATACCAATAGGAAAATTTAGAGATAGTAAATGAGATTCTAAGGCGACTTTTACAGCAATAAGAACGCCACCACCACGACCGGGAGACCGGTCAAGCCCGTAGGTTGAATAGGAGTTAACAAAAATTTCAGAATCATAGACAGATGCATTTAGCCAGGTTTCAGAGAAAGCAATAACATCAGAATCAAAATCTACGCTATTAGTGAAAAGTCTATTAAGTTTAGAGAGGAAACCACGCACATTCTGATATTGAATGGTGAGTATAGTATTTAGTTTTTTGAAACTATGTTAGCTACAGGTATGGAGGAAGCTATATTAGATGCTAAAGGCTTTTTTGGTTGTTTAATAAATTCATGCACTATTGTATGAGTAGGCCAGAATGAAGGATTTAGTATAGTAGAGAAGAGAGAATCAGGGACACTAATCTTAAACGAGGAGATATCGCGCTTATACTTAAAATTGAACTTAAGTACTTCAATTTCGTTTGGAGATATTTTTAGTTTCTCACAAACGAATTGATTAACGCAACTTTCGGATGCCGAAGGCATAAGCCTGGAGACGAAGATGGACTTTTTAGGTGCCACTCCAACCAATAAATCGGTTGAGGGGGCGGCGGGAAGACCCCGATTTGCAATGCTGGCGCCACCTATGGGAAAGGGCGGTTTTTTTATTTGTACAACATAACATAAATACAAATTTATTGTATAATGCATAGAAATAAATGCAGTTAATTAAAAAGTGGGATAGTGGGAAAGGAATATGCACAAATACATTTTTTTTTCGGGAGAACCTGTACAGGATATGACACTCGAACCAAGGGACATGTCAAAACTCCTTTAATCAACTCAAGCAGTTAAAAGGATTTTGTGTGTTGATTAAATATTATTCTATATTACAAAATTTGTGCATGGGTTAATTATCAGAGCTACATAAATATAAGAAAACTAAGTAATGTAATTTAAATTAATATAAAAATACTTTAATACATCTCAATCCCTTTGGCAGCTCTCTTGTTTTAAATGTAAATAATACATTTACAAGATTCTTTTATATTATGTACTACTTCATTTATAATAAATAATTTAATACCAGCCCAAAATTCAACAATTCTTGTTAAAATAAAATAAACTCTTCGCATTGTGAAATTGAAGCACGCTCCAACACGTTCAAAATTTTACCTTTGTGTGAAATAATTTGCTCCTTGTTTTCTTTTCTTTTTACCTGCTTTATAACAACAACTATCATACATACACCTCTACATAAATATTATACGTATACGTATACGGACATACAATACAATGATAAGCTGTCGGAGCTCGATCCGTACAAAAGCTGGAATATAATTTTTGCACAAGAGAAATGTGAAAATATTTATTATTGTACTGGCGCAAAAGTTGCTATGGAAATGTTTATTTTATGATTTCATGAAAGCTGAATTTTTCCTTTTGTTTTTTTTTTTTTTTTTTTGGTATTTTTTTTGTTGTATCTTGCGTATACGTAACGAGAAATATGAAAAACATTTTATAAACCTTGCTTCACATGAAGAAGTTAATTTGATTTGGAATGCATTTTGCAGCTTGGTTTGCTTATTAAATTAAAATTAATTTGTACGTGGAATTTATGGAGCAGGACTAACTTTTGTTTTTCTACTGTAAAATTTAATAACTAAAAACATTTTGTTAACTTTTAGCTTTTGACAAATAGTCAAATGCGAAAATCAACTTTTGTAAGCCAACTTTAAACACTCGAGCAAATTTAATTAAGCTAATTAAAATAAATTCAATTAAAGCGTAATTTGTTTGCTTCTCACAATTTTTTTGTTTACCTACGTATAGAAGCAGTAATTATTATAATTTTGATAAACATATAAAATACAAAATAAATGTTTATACAAGAGCACACAAGCTACGTATGTACACAATATGCATCTTTGTACAAATATATTGTACATAAAATAGAAAATAGTAGTGGTAAAAAAAACCAGATAACAAATATAAAAATAAAAGCAGTTTGATGGCTCTAGTTTTCACTTAATTTTTTTTCTTTTCTTCTTTTTTTTTTTACATTTGTATATATATTTTATGCGCTTATATTTACTTATAAATAGTTTTAAACTGGGTCACCTAATCAGTCGTATGATAATGCCCAAGCTATTGCGTTTGAAATAAAACGCAGAAGCAAAGTTCTAAGCAGACGGCATGGCGGTTCTTTAATACTCTATCGGAGTAGAACATCGTCTATTAAAAACTTTACAACACCCAAAAACTGTAAGTTTTAGTAAAAACATTCGGTTTCTGCGTAGGCTTCTTTTGAAGCAAAATTTAACAATAATTTTGGTTCTAACGATTTCTTACCAGTTAAACATTCTTTAAAATTCAGATAAACCAAAGCACAGCTCGAAGCGGTGATACCCCAGACCCATTTTCAGGAAGTGTGAACAGCTGTTAGATCAAAACTTAACGGAGCAGTACTGTAATACAATTATTTCGAAGATCTAGAATGGAAAGTCTCAGAAAACCAATATAAAATATACAGTGGCCTTATTATCCTTTGAAATTTTCTGATAATCTAGCTGTTTATATGGACACACCAATGCATGAATAAAAGGATGACTATTCAGATATCGACTTTCAATATATTTCTGCCCTTTTTGTACGCAGTCAACTCATCTATGTTGCATATCGAATATATGTTAATAGTACTTTTAACATATCTTACTTTCAAACATAAGACTATAAATCGATTTGTTATTAGCAACAAACGCTCTGCCCAAAACGGAAAAGAAATTCGAAATACTCTTGAGATCTTGTTTATGGCGGCAAGCTAAGTACCTTAAACTCCATACTTATTCTACAAATCGATTTCAAAAAAACTGTCCAAGTTTTTCATTAAGAACTGACGTATTTAAAAGATACTTCAAAAAGCAGCTATCAGTTTGTGTGGGGACTTGCAGGCTCGTTTTATTCGTCCAAGTAATTTTCAAATTTAGTATCTTATCAATTTCAATTTCAAATGCCAGACAGACTCTCTGTGCATGGGTTATGCACTTAATTGCACTACTCATCTGTTTTCAATGTGATATATTGACTGATTGATGGAACGAGTGAATGATTGACTAAGTGAATGTGATTGTGATTGATATTGATATTGAGCCCGTCGACAGTCACCAAAGGGTTTCAACGAAAAACATACATATATACCTATATATGTGTGTAGGCACAGCCTGATTTTTTTGGAGGTTCACAAATTTGAGTTGGCAAAACTGCTTTATCTGACAACCCATTTAACAGCTGATAGGTGCTTTTTGTTGAGTTGGGCTTACACATATAATCGTTTAGACGATATGAATCCATGTTATTAGCTCTCAATATGAATTGGTCAATTTATTGGATGCCATTCAAGTGTCGTTTGAGTGGCATTAGCTCGTAATCATCATAATTATTACAAGTTCCTTACGTCTTAAGTTTCAGCACTTAATAATTTTGAAAATTTCTTGTCATTATTTTTGGATTTTGCAATGGCTCTCAGTGCTTATGACAGCTACTTGCACACATCTTATAGACAGACTTTTCCGTTTCGTAATGATATGAAACTCATATAAACGTCATGACTTTGGGGACCAGCCACATAAATAGAACACAATAAAACGCACCAGGCCAAACATTTATTTACGCAATGAAATAAAATTTTATAAAAATACAAAGATACACTCGAGGGCAGCCCAAAAAGTAATACAAATCAGCAAAAACTGATATATTTATTTTATTTCTCAAGGCAATTTTTCAAAATTCATTTTTAAATATGATTATTTTTTTTTCAAACTATGTCGGCCATTGCAATAATGCTAGACTGTTGTAAACCGTGTGGATTAGGAATAATATCTTGTTGAAACTATCCAACTATCCCTTTAATTCCCGCATAACCTAAACCTGATCTAGTGTGTCTACCGCAATTGTCTAATACCTCGTCAATATTTCTGGCAGTGATTGGATCCATCCAAATTACAATTTTTGTATCAAAAAAAAAAGAATTAAGTTTGAAATAAATAATAATTTTCCTAATTGACTATATTCTATTGCTGACTATCTCTATTAATAACTCTTTAACGAGAACAGAGACCTAAAGTTTATAACCAAATCCGAACGGCGGTGATTAATAGAGATTTTCTGGGACAAACAAATTTTGGAATATTATGATTTGTCCATAACTGACGATATTTAAGAAAGTCTGCTTTGGTGGTTTTTTGCTAATATGATTTTAAAATAAAAAGAATAATATTAATGCCATTTTCAGCCTAACTCGTGGCATTTCTAGCTATGAAATTAACTAAATAATATTTTAAGCATATATACAGTGCCAAAAAAAAAACAGGTGATCAAGGAAGAATGTTGCATAAGTATTTCAAACAGATGTTAAAACAAAAGACTTTGTCAAACCAACGATAGGATTACTAACGGAAGAAACCAAGCAAAATATAAATGCACACATATATATTTCCGTGTTAAAGATCTCACGTCTGGCTTGCTCGAAAATAGGAATCATGTCATATTTTAGAACCCGCCAAAATATTGTAGCGCATAAGAATTCTCCATAAAACCGGAACACAATATATAAAAGAAACTTATATTTTACGTGTTACGGGTGTTCTCATGAACGTGTCGGTGAATTTCAAATCTGATTTTTGCGTGAGTTAGAGGTTGTCAATACGGAGGTTTTCAGCCTGTATTCGATGTGTTTGTGTATATTTGTTCGTGAGATATATGCATTTTTGTGAATATCGTGAATATAGCATAGTAGAAAATTGTTCCGCATCGGGTATTGGACATTAAGTGCAGACAGAAGCGCAGTCGCAATGGGGTTGAAATGTAGTTTCTGTGGGGCTTGAATTTATTAGAGATGAGAGTTCTCTTACGAAAATCCTTACGACTTTTTAGAGAGTCATGAAAGTCAACCAATATTATGATTGTCTAGATAAGCTAAACTGAGAATATTACGAAGTTTATACACCTTAAGAGTATTCAAAAAGTTTGGGCAGGACAACGTCTGCTGGGCTCACTAGTTTCCTTTTAAAATTAATCTTTCAAAGATCTATTATTCTATGTTTCTTTTTTCGTCTAAAACCTTTTAAAAAAGCACAAAAAAATTGGCATCACTAATCACCGTAAAAGATTATTTATCAGGCTGACCTCGTGCTCACTTGCATCCCATCCACACTAGAGTGAACCAAAATGTGGCCTAAGAAAAATTCAAATAAACAGATGTGCTCTATTTTGGCAAACGTCCAAAAAGCCATTTGCCTTTGTTTACACCGAATGACTAACCAGATGACTGAGTGACTATATGACCGAGTAAGCAAGTCAAGTCACTTTTCTTCGATATGCAGCTGCCACAAGCACGAAATATACTCAAATAGCTAGAAATCATCGCAAGCTCCGAGGCTTCAATAAAAGATTTTCTTTTCTACTTATTTATTAATATATATAACAGATATATTATTGAAATTATGGCAAGATTTTCGACTTTTTCATTGCCAGCGCTGGCTACGGCTTATTGGTTGCTACATTCTAGATACGGAAATGGCAAGTTCTATTTATAAACAAAGACATTTTATTTAAAGAATTATTTTTCAAATTTGTCAAAGGCCAGGCAATAAAAATCGTTTCATGAAACCAAATAAATGAGAAGCGCGTGTGCCAAATTTTATTACAAAAGAGCAACAATATCTGTTGTGACTTTTAAAAATATAGTATAGACTATATGCATATATGTATATACAACTTAATAGCACTTTGTGGGTGCGATCTGCTCCTGATAGATAGTATATAGAAATAAATTAAAAAATAAATATAAGAAATGAAAGAAAGAAATTAACAAAGTTCATAAATTTCATGCCTAGCCTAGCTGTAATTTAGCAACTAAAAAAAAAAATACATTTAACTAATTGCAAATAAAATATTTGTTTATTTGTTTTGCAAAAAATTCTTGCCAGTTCAATAACCTTGTGTTTTTGTTTATTTTCTTTGTCATGTACTCTTTGTATAAGAGGTAGAGTATATTATATTACTGCAAATAAAATAATCCAGATTACGAATACTTTGTTACTAAAACTAGACAGCGTTTACGAACTAGTTAGAACTAGAATTAATGGATATATTTGGGTCTTAAGTCGAATCCTGAGCATATAAAGTTTATTATTTAAAAACACTGAAAGGTTACTTAATTCGCTTTTTTTACTCGGCACACACATCATGATTTTTTTTTAGAATAATATGTGGTATTGATTTCTTTTAAGATTCATTTTGTTTTCCGTTTATAAAATTTAATGGAACCAGAGATCGCGTATAATCTTTTGAAACCCTGTACCTTATGATATAAACCGAAAATGTATGTAACAAATAATAAAAATTAGACTAGATATTTTTAGTCTAGTTAGCATTAGATACTTTTGTGATAAATTTTATTTTTAAAGGTTTTAAAATACTGGTCCCCTGCAATTCCGAAACATAATAATAAAATAACACAATCTTACGATATAGAGTATCAAATATGCGTCTGTTTCTTTTTAAATTATTTCACTTGTTTCAAATGCTAATTAGGCTAAACTCTACACTTGGGTATTAATTTAAATACTAAATGTATACATAAGTACATGCATACATACTCATACATATAGCAAATTTAAGAGTCTCTTAGGCAAATCAAATATTATTTCCTTAAACACTCTGCAGTTTGTCTGGCTTCGGTCTTATCAACTCATCTTATCAGCAGCAGTCGACTATATACAATGCACACACACGCATACCACTAAACATGGCAGGCAGCAATTACATATATGCTTCATAATGTAAAGTATATAATGACAAACAAAAATGTTCAAAGAAAAACTTTGCAAACTATTTTTTCTTTGGTTTATTTTTCTTAACTCTTTAATTGTGATTGTGGATTTATGCACCGTATCTGAAGTGTTAGGAGATTAAATTTTTTAAAAATATGTTAAAAACGCATTTATTAATTAATTTTAATTTTAACCAGCTTTATAATAATTTATTTTGCATATAATTTGGTAGTTGTAGATTCTTCTCAAGTTTTATGCTTCAGGCTTGTCATAAATACTTTACTTTACTTTAGGTAAAATTATCTTATAAAATATAGAGCCTTTGCCTTTAAATTTCAACAATTTATAGTTTTTTATGTTCTTTTTTTCCTGAGCACAAAAATTAGCTTGTTTTTTGTGGGTGCAGTAAATGCAGGGTATTGAACAGTCGACCATCGTCGCGACGGTCACAACAGTTTCTCATTTTTATTATCACTGCTTTGTTTTTGTTAACTGTGCACTATTAAAAGTATGTGTACGATTGTTGTTATTGTTGCTATCAGCAGACGAAGTGTCGCACTGTGCTCCTCCGGAGAAGAGAGTAGAAAAGAAGAGAAGATAACGACAGAACATCCAAAGAGCACGCAAACGTACATAAATACATAACGCATACATACATACACACACACACAGCTACTATACGGACGAGCAGAAAGAACATTACAAACAAACAGACTGACACATCGACACAAGAGAAAACATATTGAGGTTGGTCAATATTGCCACTTGAAGTATTATATACTTCTTGTTTACATACAAATTTGCATGCTTATATGTATGTATAGTATATACCACATACATACATACATACATCATATACATTATAATTGTTGTTGCCGTCAAGTAATGCACAGAAATGCAAAAGCGAGTAGAGTACAGAAAAACAGAAAAACAATAATGGTAAAGAGCTTGACGGATTTCATAGTAAGTGCGGAAAGTGAAAAGAGCAAAAAATAATTCCAACTCGAAAAAAATAAAACTTTTAAAATAATTTTCAACAAGAGTACAGAATCAAATTGCTATCAAATACACATTTTGTGTACTTACATTTGTGACCAACGTAAAAACCATAAGAGCATTATAATAATAAAAAAATAATACATAAAGCTGTTTGAAAAATGGCACAATGATGTGGCAAAAAAACTTGAAAAGAAAGCACATGCACTCAAATATGTACTATATATATAGTATATCGTATAGTATATAGCGTGTACCATATAATAAAAAGTATATCAAAGGGTTATGTTAGTACTTAAGTAGCTTTGTCTAGACGCAAACGACAAATAACATTCGAAATAATGCTTATTTTGAAGTTGTTTTTTTTGGGAATAGAGTAATAAAAAGAGAAAAAAGTGGCAACATTTGAGATATCACGACTAAAAAATACCCTTTAGCTTTAGCTTTTAGTATTCATTTTCATAGTCTTCATTCCATTTGGATTTTTAATGAATATAATCAATTTATGATGGTAAATTTCCATTTTTTTTTTAACTCCCAACGTTTTCAACCGTAACATATTGGTGACTTTAAAACAAGACTTGGAATAAACATGAAACTAATGCGTGAAACTGGCGGATGATCTGTATTACAATGTAGTGTTTGGAAAAGCTATTAAAGCATTATTGCCTTTTGAAATATCTCACTTATCGTTTGTGTGCATAGGGAGCAAGTTGGGGCTTGGCGTCCCGAATCCATTCAAATCATTCCATATTTTGGCTTCTCTCGTTCGAAGAGCTAATAAAATCGCATATTGTTTACCCAACTTGTCCAAAGTAAGGAGATTAAGGTGGCATCTAGTGCTTCGTTGGACCTTACCCAGCTTATTGAGGTTTCTTTTCTTGTTTTGTGTAGATCACCAAATTAAGACTCTATACAGAAGAATCGTTCTCACTATGGCAGTATATAGCCAGTGGACTATTGCGAGACATACTCCATTTTAGCCTAATGGCTTTCCATCATATTTGCTCAAAATTTTTATGAAAAGGAGCCAGAAAACATTTTTGACAGAAATTTGGCAATTTGGATGATTCTAATGGCATCTAACAAGAATCAAAAGACATAAGGTACAATTTTAATATTTGTCTACAACGAATCGGTTTCGGAAAAGATATTATAATATAGTGATTATCGCTATGTGCAAGATTCCCAAATACCAATAACGACCTATGATTCTTAAGAAGACCTAAAAAGTGACCTTACATTGCTTCAAGTTGTGAAAATAAGCAATATCTTGTATTTCCTCTTTAAAAATAGAGTTCTGCTTATATAATTATTTGAAATCGATTAAAACTGCATCTCTTTTTATACCCTGTACCGTATGGTACCAAGGGTATATTATTGTAAGTTTGTGCAAGCCGAAAATGTATGTAACATATAGAAGGAGACGTCGGAGACACCCCAAAGTTACATAAAATATCATCAGGGTGAATAGAGAAGTCGATATATCCATGTCCGTCTGTCCGTGTGAACGCCTAGATCTCAGAGATGGTAAAAGCTAGAGTTACCAAACTTTCACATTAGATCCCATATTATTCCATAGGAGGCAAGTTTATTTTATTTTTTTGATAACGGGGATAAATTATATAGCTCCCATGGGGGTGTTTGAGACGACCTCGACAAAAAAAAAGCGTTTTAGATGAATAATTCATTTGTTTATGAAGATATCGTAACGAATTTGGTATTCGAAAGTTTTTTATAGTTCCCAATCACTGTACCAAATTTGATTGAAATCGGTTGACTATATCATATAGCTCCCATAGGACCGATCGGCCAAAATAACTTTTTTTAAAGAAAAATTCGCTATATTTCGTTTTTATACCCTGTACCGTATGGTCCAAGGGTATATTAAGTTTGTGCAAGCCGAAAATGTATGTAACATATAGAAGGAGACGTCGGAGACACCCCAAAGTTACCTAAAATATGATCAGGGTGAATAGAGAAGTCGATATACCCATGTCCGTCTGTCCGTCGTCCGTCCGTCCGTCTGTCCGTCCGTCCGTCCGTGTGAACGCCTAGATCTCAGAGATGGTAAGAGCTAGAGTTACCAAACTTTTCACATTAGATCCCATATTATTCCATAGGAGGCAAGTTTATTTTATTTTTTTGATATCGGGGATAAATTATATAGCTCCCATGGGGGTGTTTGAGACGACCTCGAAAAAAAAAAGCGTTTTAGATGAATAATTCGTTTGTTTATGAAGATATCGTAACGAAATTTGGCAATCGAAAGTTTTTTATAGTTCCCAATCACTGTACCAAATTTGATCAAAATCGGTTGACTATATCATATAGCTCCCATAGGACCGATCGGCCAAAATAACTTTTTTAAAGAAAAATTGGCTATATTTCGTTTTTTAATAAAGATATCTAACCAGATTTGGCGTTTGGAAATTTTTTAGACCACTTAAGCAATGTGCCAAATTTGAACAAAATCGGTGGACTATATCATATAGCTCCCATAGGTCCGATCTTCCAAAACATCGATTTTTTAACAAAATTTGTTGTGTTTCGTTTGTTTGTTAAGATATTGGGACCAAATTTGACATTCGTGAGTATTTTATAGTTCCTAAGCACTGTACCAAATTTAATCCAAATCGTTTGACTAGATCATATAGCTCCCATAGGACCAATCGGTCCAAAAACACGTTTTTTATACAAAATTCGATGTGTTTTGTTTGTTTGTAAAGATATTTGAAATAACTTTGGCATTCATATCTTTTTTAAGGTATTTAAGCACCGTGTCAAATTTTATTGAAATCGGTTGACTATATCATATAGCTCCCATAGGAACGATCGGTCAAAAAAAATTTTTTGCTTAAAAATTCTTCTGTTTTTGGTTTTTTGTGAAGAAATCGGACTTTATTACAAGCTAGTGGTACAGAGGTATCCTAAAGTCGTCCGCGCCCGACTTTACGTCCGCCATTTTTTAATAAAGATATCGTAACCAGATTTGGCGTTTGGAAATTTTTTAGACCACTTGAGCAATGTGCCAAATTTGAACAAAATCGGTTGACTATATCATATAGCTCCCATAGGTCCGATCTTCCAAAAAATCGATTTTTTAACAAAATTTGTTGTGTTTCGTTTGTTTGTTAAGATATTGGGACCAAATTTGACATTCGTGAGTATTTTATAGTTCCTAAGCACTGTACCAAATTTAATCCAAATCGTTTGTCTAGATCATATAGCTCCCATAGGACCAATCGGTCCAAAAACACGTTTTTTATACAAAATTCGATGTGTTTTGTTTGTTTGTAAAGATATTTGAAATAAATTTGGCATTCAGATCTTTTTTAAGGTATTTAAGCATTGTGTCAAATTTTACTGAAATCGGTTGACTATATCATATAGCTCCCATAGGAATGATCGGTCAAAAAAAAATTTTTGCTTAAAAATTCTTCTGCTTTTGGTTTTTTGTGAAGAAATCGGACTTTATTACAAGCTAGTGATACAGGGTATCCTAAAGTCGTCCGTGCCCGACTTTACGTCCGCTATTTTTTTAGTATTAAAGAATATAAATAAAAATTAAGTCAATACTTTTTGTGACGCAAAAATATAAATCATTAATATTGTAAACCATAACTTTGAAATTCACAGAACTTTGTTCAAGTTGTAACATTTTTGCACATAACTCTGGCGGATTTCACCATAACCATAAAACCATTTCGAACTTTCAAAGAAACAAAAGCCTAGACGATTTTCTATATTATGTTGGTATATTTGGTAGGGGCATATAGTAATAAAATTTTTTTTATTTTTACATCTAAAAATTAAGTTGTAGCAATTTGGTAATTATGTATAATCTATGTAAATGTATTTGGCCAAATTTTCAACTAACTTAATTTCTTATTTTTACAACCAGCTATAAAAAAATAACCCCTTTGAATTCTGTAGCAATTTTATGGGCGTTTCATAAAATGTTTATCGAGCTAAAACGAAATTAAATGTAAATAGATTACGAAAATTAACATAATGAACATTAAAGCAACCAAACAAAGCTAAATTAAAAGAGCAAGCCATATAATTAAGTAATTTCTCAAGCCGATTATTGTTGGATGCATAAAATTTTCTCCTCTATACGAGTATTTTTACCGTTGCGGATGCTACATCGACGCTGTATGTAAGATATATCCATAAAACTTTCACAAAAAAAAGTTCTTTGAGAGTTCTTTTAAATGATGTTAAAACCTTTACGTAACTATTTTTAGTAAGAAAAAAATTATGCTTGTCTAAAGTGCGGACGTTACAAAAAACGGAAGTGCATTTGCAGTTTTCAGCGAATTTTACGTAAAATGAAAAAAAAAAATCAAATCCTTAAAGAAAGAAAAATAATTGAATCATTTGAAGACTATGTATTCAGGTTCGTCCAAAAAACGGTGCTATAAAATCGATCTAGCTGACTTGGACGTACTATTTTTATACGCTGTACTATGCGAGCAAAGGGTTACTAGATTTGATGGCGGCCCCAAGTCCTTTATAAATGCTTATCATAATCCCGGGTAGCGATTGAGTTATGTCCGTCTGTCTGTACGAACACCTAGATTTCGGAGGTAATAGGAACTAATTTCTTAGAAGAAGAAGTTTGTTGATTAGGTTGATATCTTGCCCCGTTTCCCCGTAGTAGATTTTCGTAATTTATGGCATTTCCATCTGAAACTTGACAGAGCGATGCTTTGTAATTATATGCATTTGTGGGAATCGGATGAATTGGGCAAATACAACAAAAGTTTTAGAAAATAATGTAAAAGAATTCGTCCCCCCTTGCCAATAAGCTGCATCAACATTTGAGCCAACATAATTATGGTAAGATGTGGCCAAGCTGATTCAATCCGTTCTTGAAATTTATAAAGTTCTTGAAAAGAATTATGAAGAATGTACTTAAAAAAAAAAAAAACGAGCACTCTTTAAAAAAACTTAAAAAATTATTATATTTTCAATTTTTTTTTTAATTAAATATTTTATCTTTCATGTTTAGGATATATGGCATGCCTATTAAAAATCTTAGAATAAAAGATCTGACTTTCAGTTATCGATAACTCGAGTTATCTGAGTCTTGCAATACAATTTTACCCTTTACTTAATTTCACATACTACATCTATATTTATAAAAGATGTGCGCAGACAATTTGTGTTTATATTATACAATAATAGTAATTAAAAGCGCCGCGTCTAGACTTGATAAACTATTTTATAATCGCTAATATTTTATTCTTTTTTATCGAGAGTACATACATTGTAAATTGTAAAATTTAATAATAATTCTTGATTACAATTTGCAGTGAGCAACTTAGATAACTCATTTGCAAAGTGGTTTAAATAAATTGAAACTTAATAAGAGTTAGATCTTTGCTTCGAGACTTATGCTTCTGACAAGACAGAACAAGTATGATTGGGCCTGTTGTTGTTATAACGAATGCATTCAGACAAATGGTGTTCTAGATTTCGACCGATTTCGAATCGACTTCGAATCGTTTTCATTTCGAGAGCTATCGATAACTATTTGTATAGAACAGCTAGCCAGCTATCGATAAGTTCACTTGTAGAGTTACCACAAGTTTTCAAACATCCACTTTATTAATTTATTTTTTCTTTCTGCCAACTCTTTGTGAGAGACAAATATTTTTAATTTATTTACAAATTTTGTACAAATTATTTTATATACATATTTTAAGGCATCCATTAATACAAATCGCATCTTGTCAGAATTTTATTTTTGTATATTTTTGATTTTAATTTTACCGAGCAGTTTTTGTCGGAATCGAAATCTAGAACATGCTTGAATATGTTATTTTTTTTATTTTTTCATAATTAAGGTGAACCTTTTTTTGTTTGTTGTCATTCGGATTCGTTTTGAAACCGAATATTTGATACTCCCAATTTCATAAAAAACAATCTTTAATTCGGCTTAAAACCGCCAGAATTAAAACAAATCGGAAAAATAGGCAAAAAAAAATACAAATTTTATACTGAAATAATTGACTAATTGAATTATGGCGATAAGTTCGAGGGCTGCCGCGCTATTCAAAGAAAATATCTATATCGTATTTAATTTCAATAAGCAGAGTTGCTAAAGTAGTATTTATAATTTTATGTAAAAAACAGAAAAGCAAATAAAAACAAAGCGTAAACAATATATAGTATTAGTAAACAAATCAATTCAATCAAACAAAAAAGAATTTATCAAAAAAATAAAGAAATACGTTAGTTTTGACTCTAACGTAACTAAAAGATTTAATCAAAAAGCTATTTACTAACAAAAGATGCCAGAATTTTCTTGAATATATGTATAATATATTGCTCGTATTTAGTTACTTGTTGATTGTCTGTCAGCATATAATAACTAAGCTCAGCCAATTATGCTCAAAAAGGTTTCTCTATGTGTAAGACCCAAAAATCAAAATTGGGCAACAAATTATGCTCAGTCACAAATTACAAGACTGAGCCGACGGACTTCCTACAATGATGACGTAGACATGGCCAAAGACATAGATGTAA
>JBAMAX010003631.1:0-12089 GCA_037043745.1 Chymomyza amoena | reverse complement strand
TGGTCACGAAGTGAAACCATTTCCAACACTGGCCACTGGCCCACACACAAAAGTTGCATAATTAATTAACATTACGCATACGCCAAGTTGTACTAAGGAAACTGCAGCTGAGCAGCTGAAAGCTAAACACGGTTAATGAGAAGAGCAAAAAAGTGGAGATCATAAATCTGCTGCTAACGTCAGCAAAAAGCCAAAGTAACTAAGGCTGATGATAAAACCATAAAATGCTTGTTTATAAGGTAAACTGATAAAAGTTCATTTATCCCAAGCTATAAAAATAATTGTTATACGGTATTATAATGCGGCAGTGAAAATAATTATTAAGTAAGTAAGGTTACACACGCAAGTGGGTAGTTTCTTGAAAAATTGGAATAAATAGTTTGATTGAAAAATGTTTATGCATAGGATTCTAGACAAAACATTTTTTACTAAAGTTTTGAATTTTGAGTATATACATTTTAACACCGAAGCTTTTGAATTAAGAATATGAAATCTTAAAAATTAAAATAAAAAAAAGCCAAGTTCGAAAAATTATGATTTAAATATTTGCATTTTAAATCAACTTCATATTTAATCTAAAAGTAAGTCAATTACGTTTGTGAAACAAATTACTAAAATCTTGATTGGATAAAATAAACTTACATTCGATTATTTTTTCAAGTATTACATTTTGACTTTAACTCCGAAATTCTTAAATTAAGAATAAGTATTTTTCGAAAATTAGAACAAAAAATTTTATACACATTTTGAACTTAAATTGAAATAAAAAAAATTTAATTTACTTAAACCAATTTCGAAAAATTGTAATCTTAAATAATTGCATCTTAAATCAAATTCATATTTAATGTTAATCGAAATACTAAAATCTTGATAGGATTAAATAAAATAAACTTAAATAAGAGAAAATCATAATCTTTCAATAAAAATATTGTAATCTTAAATAAATATTTTGTTTTGTATTTATTATCAGATTTTTTGATTCATTTTACTGTATTTTTTTGGAACGTAAATTAAGATTTTGGTACCCTGTACCAATATGGTACAAAGGGTATATTAAGTTTTTTAAAGCTGAAATTGTATGTAATATATAGAAGAAGTCGTCGGAGATCCCCCAAAGTTATCTAAAATATGATCACAGTGCCTAGAAAAGTCGATACCCCCAAAACTGTCTGTCCATAAGTATGAGATCTAATCAGATATGGTAGCTAGAGAGCAACCGATACGATCCCTTACCATTTTAAGGGAGGCAAGTTTATTTAACTTTTTTGATATCCGGGCTATGTTATACAGATCCAATAGGAGTGTTTCAGGGAGTGTCGAAAAAATAAAATTTTTAGGCGGATAAATCGTTTTTTTTTTTTGCCATTCGAAAGTTTTTTCTAGTTCCCAAGCACTGTATCGAAATTGATTAAAATCGGTTGACTATATTATATAGCCCGAACAGGGCCGATAAGTCACAAAATCGTGACCAAATTTGGGGTTGAGAAAGTTTTTTACAGCTGCCAAGCACTGACCCAAATTTTATTAAAATCGGTTGACTTTATCATATAAAAAAAACGTTTTTTGTACAAAATTTTTCGAGTTTCGTTCGTTTATGTAGATTTCGATTCCAAATTTGGCAATTGAAAGTTTTTTTTATAGTTCCCAAGCACTGTACCAAATTTGGTTATCATCGGTTGACTATATTACATAGCCCCTATAAAGCCGATAGGTCATAAAAACATTTTTGAGAATTCACAAGGCTGAAATAAATTTTTTGAAAATTGGTTGACTATATCATATAAGCCAGTCAAAGGATCGAAACGGCTGGAACGAAACGTTTTTAGAAGGCTGAAAAGCTGATTGCTAAAAACTCAAAGGTCGATTTAAAAAAAAAAATAATAATAATTCCTACTTGTATAAAAGTTTTTATTTCGCCGATTTTCAAAATTCATTTAATTTCACGAAGAATTAAGTGAAATACAAAGTTCTTCTTTATTGATTTCGGATGAAGAATTCTTCACAAATCATCCTGCAAGGGATGAATGGAAAATGGTCCTTCTTCCCGGATTGACAAAAACGCTATAAAAAATCATTACACTTTAATAATTGGATGCATACGCTTTTTGAAAACCCTTTGGCCTTCCCGAAAAAAAATTATATTTTCATTTTTTTATTCAATGAAAGGAAGTGCGCAAATTCGAATTCCAAATTCTTCTCTTCGCTTAATTAGTTAAATATTTGTCACCAGACAATAAAAAAGTACTTCGAAAATCGAAATAAAAATATCGATGATCGGAAAAATA
Source organism: Chymomyza amoena (assembly GCA_037043745.1). Lineage (NCBI taxonomy): Eukaryota > Metazoa > Arthropoda > Insecta > Diptera > Drosophilidae > Chymomyza > Chymomyza amoena. Next base: position 9,804 of record JBAMAX010003631.1, on the reverse strand, counting down.
ATCAAAAATATCGATATAATATCGATGTTACTTTCAGCACTATAACACAGCTTCTAATCTATTTACTTTCTATAGAAGATATTTTTTATGCCATGCAAATAATAGAAGATACTCGTTATAATATAGTGACAAAAAAAATCGAGTTTTAAAAGTTTTCTGCTATTTAAAATAAATGCTTTAAGCATTCTATAATATTCTATTTTCTTTGCTTTTGGGAGAAACTTTTTTAAACTTTATAACAGAAAAATTAAATAAATATGTACTTAGTATTAAACAATAACAGCTGAATTCTTGATAGAAGTTTTCATTACTCTATTAGCACATATTTTATTTTGTAATATTATTAATAAAAATATTTCTAACATCTGTTAAGTTATGGAACTATCTTTTTAGATTAGTTCCTAGAATAAGACGTAGCTAGCTTATTTACTTAACAAAAATTACTTCAGCTGACATTCAGGTGAGCACCTTGAGATTTGTTTATCTTGTCAACCAAGATGCTATATATACCTTATAAGAGAGTGGGTGTTTTTTTTTTCTTGTTTTTAAGACGTTTACTTGTCAACGTTGTTCTTGTCGTTGTCGTCATCTCAAGTTCATTTAACCGATAAGCAATGAAGTGATAAAAAAAGATATCTAGATGGGAGCGTGTTTGTCTTGTATCTTAAGCTGCATCTTGCTACGGACAGGGGTGGCATAGAAAAATTGGTAGGGGGTGCTATCCAATATACTAAGCGAATCTTTATGCCTAGCCCCCTTCCCTAGATCCACCTCCGTTTCAGCCAATTTCGTATGTCTAAAGTTTACGACCAAGTTACGTTGGTCTGCCTTGTGGCACATTTCACTTTAATCGGTTTAGAATTTTGCAACTTGCCACAAGCTAAAATATAATTATAAACAAAGTTATCCGTATGCGTCTCCGTCTCCTCGTAGCATAAGCCAAAACGTGTAAATTTAGTGACACTTTTCTGAGCATGGGCACTCACTCACACACGTGACGGAGCAGCTGCTACGTCACTAACACCACCTACACACTGCCGTGTGTGCCACCTTATAGGATAATAGCGCTCTCTCGACGTGACTTTATATACTCGGTTTGGTTTCCTGTACGTTATTTCCTCCGTATCGTTAACTGCTTCGTCTGCTTCTATCCTAATGCATTAAGTCGATTTTTCGCTTGAGTAACTTTTGCTACTCCCAAGTTTGACTTGGGACTTGGTTTATCCTCAACATACGCATAAGCTACTTTTATACGCTCAATCAAATACTTTCATTATTTCGGAAACTAGTATCGAAAATCAATCGAACGTTAAAGGAATTGCATAAAGTGTCTTTCTTTTAGCTTTTATTTTTAAGTGCGCATTGATTTTATAGTAATTTGTTGTAATACTTCAAAAAAAAAAATGGCGGACGTAAAGTCGGGCGCGGACGACTTTAGGATACCCTGTACCACTAGCTTGTAATAAAGTCCGATTTCTTCACAAAAAACCAAAAACAGAAGAATTTTTAAGCAAAAATTTTTTTTTGACCGATCGTTCCTATGGGAGCTATATGATATAGTCAACCGATTGCAATAAAATTTGACACAGTGCTTAAATACCTTAAAAAAGATATGAATGCCAAATTTATTTCAAATATCTTTACAAACAAACAAAACACATCGAATTTTGTATAAAAAACGTGTTTTTGGACCGATTGGTCCTATGGGAGCTATATGATCTAGTCAAACGATTTGGATTAAATTTAGTACAGTGCTTAGGAACTATAAAATACTCACGAATGTCAAATTTGGTCCCAATATCTTAACAAACAAACGAAAAACCACAAATTTTGTTAAAAAATCGATTTTTTGGAAGATCGGCCCTATATGATATAGTCAACCGATTTTGTTCAAATTTGGCACATTGCTTAAGTGGTCTAAAAAATTTCCAAACGCCAAATCTGGTTAGGATTTCTTTATTAAAAAACGAAATATAGCCAATTTTTCTTTAAAAAAGTTATTTTGGCCGATCGGTCCTATGGGAGCTATATGATATAGTCAACCGATTTCGATCAAATTTGGTACAGTGATTGGGAACTATAGAAAACTTTCGAATACCAAATTTCGTTACGATATCTTCATAAACAAACGAATTATTCATCTAAAACGCTTTTTTTTTGTCGAGGTCGTCTCAAACACCCCCATGGGAGCTATATAATTTATCCCCGATATCAAAAAAATAAAATAAACTTGCCTCCTATGGAATAATATGGGATCTAATGTGAAAGTTTGGTAACTCTAGCTCTTACCATCTCTGAGATCTAGGCGTTCACACGGACGGACGGACGGACAGACGGACAGACGGACGGACAGACGGACAGACGGACAGACGGACAGACGGACATGGGTATATCGACTTCTCTATTCACCCTGATCATATTTTAGGTAACTTTGGGGTGTCTCCGACGTCTCCTTCTATATGTTACATACATTTTCGGCTTGCACAAACTTAATATACCCTTGGACCATACGGTACAGGGTATAAAAAAAGGCATTTCAAGGGTTTACTCATTCAAGGCTTTTATACAAATTACAATTAAAGTCCGGCCTGTTTTTCGCAGATAAGTTGCTCTCTTGTCGCCCAAAACAATGCCCATTTACATGCGCAACCTTAATTAATTACCCATCCCTACTTATTATTTTATTTTATTTTGCTCTTTTTGCTAAATTTTCTTTTCAAATAACCTTTGACACCCAATAATCGACGGTCCGCCAAATGTACCCTACAATAATGAAAATTAATTAACTTTCAACAAGTTTATTATAAAGTTAGAATGTAGAAAAAAATTAGCTGAAGTTTAACCGCAAACTGACGAAGTTTAGATACTCTTTAAAGAGTCTTAAAATTTTCGTTGTGTAAATGCTTTTTTTTTTTTAATAAGCGCTAAAAAATACATAAAGTATTTAATATGTTAAATAAATAAATTATTTATAAGAAATGTTCAATGTAGGAATACCATTAAAGAGCTGATTTTAAGCTAAAAAAATTAAACTTGTAAATTTTGCGAGCTTTAAAGGTAATTTAAGGTAATTTTTAATTAATCAAATTTTTAAAAATATTATTTTTTGTATAATACTTTAAGGGCTAAATTTTCTGACTGCATAAAAATAAACCAATTTAAAAAAATAACCATTAAACTTATACCAGACTTCTCAAATAAAACCAAATTCTTAAAAAAAAAATATATATTTTAGTTTTTTGAATAATCCTTAAGATTAATAATATAATAATAATATAATAATAATATAATAATAATAATAATATATATATAATATATTTTTAATTTGGCTAATGATATAATAAAAGTAAAATAATATAAGTAAAGAAAAATAAATAAAAACAAAAAAACTAAAAAATAAAACAAAAAAATAATAAAAAATGTAATTAAAAATAACAGAAATAAAATAATAACAATAATAAAAAATAACAATAATAAAAAAATAACAATAATAAAAATGACAATAACAAAAAATAACAATAATAAAAAAACAATAATAAAAAATAATATTAAAAAAAATGACAACAATAAAAAATAACAAAAATAAAAAGCCAATAATAAAAAATAACAAAAATAAAAAAAAAAATAATAAAAAATAACAATAATAATGACAATAATAAAAAATAGCAATAATAAAAAATAACAATAATAAAAATGACAATAATAAAAAATAACAATAATAAAAAAAAACAATAATAAAAAAAACAATAATAAAAAAAACAATAATAAAAAATAATATTAATAAAAATGACAACAATAAAAAATAGCAATAATAAAAAATAACAATAATAAAAAATAGCAATAATAAAAAATAACAATAATAAAAAATAACAATAATAAAAAATAACAATAATAAAAATAACAATAATAAAAAATAGCAATAATAAAAAATAACAATAATAAAAAAGTGACCACAACATACATGAAAAATACCAAGAAAAAATAGAAAAATATCAGGAACTTACACAAGAAATAAAAAATATTTGGAACCAAAAGAAAGTAATAATAATACCATTCATAGTAACTGCAACAGGAATAGTACACAAAACATTTGCACAAAATCTAAAAACACTCCATATATCGGAAAAAACAATAGCCAGAATACAAAAAGCGGTAATTTTAAAAACATGCAATATTGTTAGAGCGTTTTTAAATAGCCAATAAAATAAATAAATAGCAACTGAGCCTAATCCTTGGTAACCACCCGGGATAGGTGAATTCAGCCTTCAACCAGCTGTGAATGTAAAATTCAGATAATAATGTTAAAAATAAAAATAATAAAAAATAACAATAATAAAAAATAGCAATAATAAAAAATAACAATAATAAAAAATAACAATAATAAAAAATAACAATAATAAAAAATAACAATAATAAAAATAACAATAATAAAAAATAGCAATAATAAAAAATAACAATAATAAAAAATAAAAAAATTCTCATAATCCTTCATTTATATTTTTTATTTTGCTTATTATTGTATTATTTTTTTAACTTTTATTTAAAAATTATAAGCTTTTAAAACTTTTTATATTAAAAAGATACAATTTGAAGTTTGGACAATTATGCTTTGGAGGGTTTATTTATAAAAACTATATTTTTTTGCTCTTAAATTAATAACTACATATTTTTGTAGAAAAGTACTAAAAATAATTATTTTCTTTAATTCTTATTATTATTTTTCTGTAATTAGTGTTAAAAAATTTTACTTTTTACATAAAACTAAAGTGTTGAATTACTCGCCTAATTTTTTATCTTGTACAATTTAAAAAATATAATAATAATAATTATATTTGATTTCGAATTTGGTAAAATATTAAATTAAAATTTACTGGCTCATTTACAGAGCTTTAAATTTAATATTTCCTTTTTCTTGATCCAATTTTTTTTATTTCTCATTATTGTTGTTTTTTTTTAATTAGTGTTAAAAATTTTTGTTTTTTACATTTTAATCTTTTAATTTTACGTAGTGTTTAATTTTCTAGCTTAATTTTTGTTTTAGTAAAAATTAACAAATTTAATAATAATATTTCAGCCTGAAGGCCTTGTGGCTCTGGATTCTTTCTTTATATTTTAGAATTAAATTCTAATTTATAAATAAATAAAAAAAAAAATAATAATAATATTTAAATTTAATTTCCGATTTGGATAAATATTAAATTAAAACTTACTGCCGCATTTACAGAGTTTTAAATGTAATATTTTCTTGTTCTTGATTTCAGTCTTAAATCTAAAAATTCTTGTTTAGGAATTTTTTATTTATTTTACTTTTAGTACAATTCTAAGAATTTTTGGTCTTATTTGAAGTTTGAAATTTAAAAACACTGAAAATATGAAATTAATTTATTCTATAAAGTAAAAAAAAAGTTTAATTATTAAAATAAGAAATTTTGGATTTACATATTTTTAGTCAAGAATTTTTTATTTTACTTGCATTATTTTAAGAATTTGTTTATTTGAAGTTTAATTGAAAAGATAAAAATCAGTTTTTTCCATAAAGTGAAAAAAAATTTATAATTAATTAAAGAAATTTTTTATTTAAGCATTTTTAGAGAAGAATTTTTAACTTTATTTTTGGTATTTTTTTAAAGAATTTTTGTCTTATTTCAAGTTTGAGATATACTTATACTGAAAATACAAATTTCAGACTTTTAAATTAAACACAAATTTGTATAATTAGATAATTTAAAAATTTTGGAGTCTATTGAAAGTTTTTAATTTAAGTATTTTATTTTTAATGAATACAATTAATCTTATTTAAAGAATGTTTGATATGTTTAGTGCATTTTTGACGCAATTTTATTAATATTTGTTCCCAATATTTTTATGCTAAGATCTTAATTAATTGATTCCAAATAAAAGATATTTATCATTATTTATTTATTTCATTTAAACTTATTTTTATTTGAAATTTTTAATTGTAATTTTTAATTTCTTAGGAGTTTGTGTTCTAATTTTAAAAATTAAACCTTTTAAGTTGTATTTTTTAATTGCAAATGTTTTTATTTTTTTTTTTAAGATTATTTCATCTTATTTTTAATTGAAATTTTTAGTTTCCTAAGAACTGTTTGTCTAATTTCAAAAATGAAAATTTAGAATAAAGAAAAATCTTTTTTGAAAATAAATATTACCTTAAAATTGGTTTAAATGTTTTTAGAGTCTCAAATAAAGTAATTTAAAAAAATAGGACTTTTCTTTATTTTAGAAATATTGAAAGACATAAAGGGAAAAAAATTTTAACACGTTCCGAAAAAAGATGCGAAGGCGATGGAATACAAAATGTAAGAAGTCTGAGAATTCCTTAAAAAAAAATCTTTTTCTTCAGACATTTTAAAACATTGCAGAGATCCAATTATTTAAAAAGAAAACCTCAGTAATACAAAATAAAACATTCTCACCACATGTCACCTGCTCTTGCCCAACAAACCAAACTACCCAAAAAAGTGTAATACTCGCGCCTAAAAGTAGAGTATATCGATGAAGCTTTATATGTATCTCACTTTGTTCACATTATATTAAAAGAAAACATTGGAAAAAAAAAATGTGGCAAGAACATTTATCTCTTGTTCTTGTCCCAGAGCTGGTGAAACAAGCCAAGTTGAAGCTCAAAGGCCGGCCAGGATTATTTTATTGAAAATATGGTATTTCATTTTGGCTTTTAGGCCTTACCAATCTGCACAAGTGCCCAACTTATAAGCCAATTAAAACCCTTTGGTACATATTGACACAGGACAAGCGTTTAAGCCAAAAGCTAGCTTGCCAAAAATAACGTTAACAGCCCGATTCGCGCCCAAACCAAATTGGCTTTGATGACAGGAACATATGTACGAGTATGTGTGTGTGAGTGTGTGTGTTTGTGTGTGTGTAAAAACCAAAGCCGCCCAAGGGAATTGTTGACTGATCTGCTATTAAGGCCAAAAAGTGTTTCGAGAGTAATTCCAAAGTGCCATGACCTTTAAGGAATTCCTACAAGACGACTATAAGCCTTAAAGCGACATCAAAACTTTCTAACAAATGTTTGTTTGACATTATGTAATCCGCCAGGTCTCCCAAAAGTTGTGTATATAGTTTAATTATATCAATGTTAATTACATAGGGTAGTACATAAGCTGCTTATATGTATGTCTTAAAGCCGCAACAGACTTCATGTGCAATTTTCGTTGATTTTTGTGTCAAGCCGCACAAATTCGCAAGAGGTGTAGTCAAAAAGTTAGCGAATTTAAATACCTACAGGGTGTTTTTTCAAAGCAGTGTTGGTAAACAACGAAGTGTAAGAGTAAAAAAGGCAAGTTAAGGAAAAATTGTAAATAGGAAAAAATTCTTAAAAGTGCTGCGAGATGTTTTTAAGAACCAGTGTTGGTTACCTAAGAAGTATTTTTCCAAAAGCAGTGTTGGTAAACAACGAAGTGTCAGAATAACAAGACGGCAAGTTATAGAAAAGTTGTAATTATGCGATTTGTAAAAGCATTGAGAGATCTTTTTCATTGCAGTGTTGGTAAACAATACAGAAATAGAAGTGGCTACGAAATTGGAAACCGATTTATTTCTAATCAACAGCTGCAAGGATTCGTATTTTAGTTGCCTTTTTTATCTTAGAAATTTTTTTTTTATTTTAGTTTTTTTTTATCCAATGTTTTTTTAAGTTCTTCTTAGTTAGGGGAAAAATATCTACGGGGTATTTTTTTCGAAAACAGTGTTGGTAAACAACGAACGTATAGAGTCGCAAGACAGCAAGTTATTGAAAACTTATAATTTGCGGTTTGAAAAAGTGTTGCGAAATCTTTTTTCGCTGCGGTGTTGGTAAACACTAAACAAATAGAGGTGGCTACAAAGTCGGAAATCAATTCTTTAATCTACAGGGTGCGCCATTTGAATGTGGCCGATGGAAATATTGAAGCAGACACCGGCCCAAACAGTCACTTTCTGATCATGCAGTGGAGTTTGATGGATAGTATGAGGATTTTCTTTCCCCTCAAATGCGACAGTTTTGTTTATTTACAGTGCCAGATAGCGTGAAATGGCCCTCATCAGTCATTAAAATTCGCTCCCAAAAAATCGGGCAATTATGGCATTTAATGAACATTGTCACTATTTCCGCGCGTTCTTTGGGCGTGAATCGATTCATGGTTAAAATTCTGTAATGCGCTAACCTTTCCAAAATGTGTTCGACGACGTCAATCGGTTGAAATCTTGCTCAAAGTTATTCAACATTTCCATCGACCACATTCAAATGGCGCACTCTGTAATTATTTACTGTAAGATTTCTTATATAGTTGAATTTTTATCTAGCTCCTTAAAATATATTTATTTTAATTTTTAAGTTCTTTTTAGCATTAATAGTATAGAATTTTCTAGAAAATTTTTATTTAACACACAAATATAGGTGGCTAGAAAATCCGAAACCGATTCTTCAAACTCATCAACTTCTGCAAGATGTCTTATTTTAGTTGGATTTAAATCTAGTTCCTTAAAATATTTATTTTTTTATTTTATTTTTATTTTATTAAATTTTTTTTTAAGTTCTTTTTATTATTAAAATTACAGATTTTTCTACATATTTTTGTTTAACACACAAATGAAGGTGGCTACGAAATCCGGAAACGTTTCTTTAATCTAATTAACTTCTGTAATGTTTCTTATTTTTGTTGGCTTTTTTATTTAGTTCTTTTTTTATATTAGATTCTTTTTTATCTAGTTTTTTTTTTAAGTTTTTCTTATCATTAACAATATAAACTCTTCTACTTATTTTTATTTTATAAATTATTTATTAAAGAGTTCGCTTTACATTAGAAAATCCGAACATTTTATTCGGATTAATTTAAAATTTTTTGGTGTTCCCAATTTCACCAAACCAAATTTTTCATGTGATTTAAAACCGAATGTTTTATTGCAAGAGGAATTAAAGCGAATTAGCAAAATGGGTTTTAAAAAAGTACGAATTTTGTGGTTAAATAATTTTTTTTTAGTTCTTTGATATTTTTGGATTAATTTCATATTAACTTAAAGTTATATACAATATTTACTGACAATTATTTTTAAAAAATTTTTATCTGGATTCCCACGAAAATTTACCGTGTAACAACAATATTTAACGAATCCGATAATTTTATTCGGATTCATTTTGAAACCGAATTTTTTGGTGCTCCCAAGTTCAACAAACCGATTTTTTCATGAGATTTGAAACTGAGTGTTTTGTTGTCAAAAGAATATAACCGAATCGGCAAAATAAATTGAAAAAAGAACGAATTTTACTCTGAAATAATTTTTTAAATGTTCTTTGTTATTCATAAATTATATTTATGCCAATTTAAAGTTATATATTTATTGATGATGTTTTTAAATTTTTTTTCTGGGCTGCCGCGAAAATTTAAAAAAAAAATAGGTTAGGTCGTGCTTAAATATAATAAATAAAGCGGAAACCATGTCAGCTGTTTTGTATAAACAAAAATCGAAAAACTTATCAAAACAACGGGAAATATTCGAATTTTTCAAAAATAAAAAAGGAAAATATCGACAAGAAAATTTATTAATCGCACTCAAATCTAAATCCCACAAAACCAAATCCGACTAAAATTCGTTTGTTTTTTTCGTTTACGAAAAATATTGAAATTTTTATGAAGTTTCAATTTTTAAAAAGTATTTCGGAGAATTCATAGGAAAAATATGGGAAATATACTAATTTGTCTATAATAAATAGGGGAAATATCGTCAAAATAATTCATTAACCGGGCCCAAGTCCAAATCCCACAAAACCAAATCCGACTA
>JBAMAX010003629.1:0-14773 GCA_037043745.1 Chymomyza amoena | reverse complement strand
AACAGTCACACCGACAAGGTTTATTTTTTACTGTAATTTTAGGAGTTTAATTTACAATCTTACACGCTAATGAATATATATTATATATATTATTATATATATTAATTTGTTTACTTTGTCATTTAAATAATCATTTTTCAAAAAATCATTATTTTGGATTTGAAGCAGTTGCTGATTATTTCTTTATGTATCAGTTTAATGATGAGGAGCTTAATTATAATTAATTAATATGGTATAAAAGTATATTTGACTTCCAATCATTAGGTCTATTAATCATAGTAAAGATACTTTTTTCTGAAATTAGAATTTCAATAATTATTATATGTTTTTCATCAATTGTAACAATTTTAGCTTTAATTTTATCTTTACAAAATAGTAATTGATAGAGAAAAAAGTTCACCTTTGAATGTGGATTTGATCGTAAATCATCTTCTCGATTACCATTTTCTCTACGGATTTTTTTAATTGCAATTATTTTTTTTGCTTTAATTTTACCTATAAATATTATTTTTAAATTTTCTAATATAATTATTAGATCAATCAGGTCAATTATTTTTAATTTTATTAATTGGATTATATCATAAATGAAACCAAGGTATATTAAATCGATCAAATTAACAGGGTTGGAGTTAAGTATAGCATTTGATTTGCATTCAAAGAATATTGAATTTCAATCTACCTTATTAATATAATAGATTATGAAGTGATCTTAGGTAATTTACTCTTATTCTTTTTAATTGAAATCAAAAAGAAATACATATATCACTGTTAATGATATTATTGAGTTATAACTCCAAAGGAAATATAATGTTCAAGTAAAAGCTGCTATTCTGCTGCTATATCATTTGTTGACTTCCAAAGCATTCTGGTCAACCTTGATCAAATCTTGTTAAAACTTGTTGACCATAATTTAAAAGAAAAAAAATAATCGGTACAAATCATATTGAACCCAAAAAATAATTTAACTTAATATTTTTTAAGGATTTATTAAAATTAAATAATTTTAAATAAGAAATTTAATAATCTGAAATTCCCCCTAAAATACAAACAAATAAAATAAATAATTTTAAATAAATTGGTAAGCAAATTATATAACAAGATGTAAATTTGTCATTTAATATATTTAATATTCCACAATTTTAATCTCTAGTTATAAAATAAAATACTAACCGAAAAGAATAACAAACAGTTAATCCTGTTGAAAAGAAAAAAAAAAATGAACAAATATTTACATTTATTATTATTACAACTTCTAAAATTATATCTTTTTACAAAAATCTAGATAAAAAATATTAAGGCAGTTAATATACCAGCATAATAAGATTTAATATTTTGAAAATAAATTACTAAACAATACGATACTTATCCTAATCCATCTCAACCTAATAGGATTCTAATTAAATTTGGTCTTATAATTAATAAAATTATAAATAAAACAAATATAAATACTAATAAAATAAAACAATTTATATTATAATTCCATATATTCTTTACTATAAGAAATAACTAAAGAAACAATCATTAAAACAAAAGATATAAATAATAATATTATCCAATCAAAAAAATGTTATTACAACAGATACAAAATTTAATGAAACATCTTCTCCTTCAATAAAATGAATTAAATCATTTAATAAAAAATTTTAACAAAAAATAAATAATTTAAATCTAATTAAAATTAAATTTAAAAATCTAATTTTACAAATTGATAAATATTTTATGATTTTAAATGAATAACTCATATCACTAACACCACAAATAAATATTTTTCTTAAACTATTTAAATTATAATCATAATATTGTATACAAAAAACTCTTGATAAAATGAACAAATTTAATGGAAATCAATGTAATAATATTATTTAAAATTCATGAGTTTTTCCTCCTCTAAAAGAATAAACTCCAGAAAAACTCTTTCCATGTTCCTAGACTAAATGAATATAAATATAAAGTATAAGCAGCTCTAATAAATGATAATAATGATAATAGAATTTTAGAAATTCAAGATCATGAAATAATTCTATTTAATAAAGAAATTTCTCCTAATAAATTTAAAGTCAGAAGAGCTGCTATATTTGCAGAACAAAAATCATCATAATGTTATTGAAGGTATAAAATTTAATAAATCCTTATTAATTAAAATTCTATGAATATATAATCGTTCATAACATGCATTAGCTAAACAAAATAATCCAGAAGAACATAATCCATGAGCAATCATTAAAGTATATGAACCACATAATCCTCAATTAGTTATTGTTAACAATCCTGATAAAATAATTCCCATACGAGCTGCAGAAGAATCAGCAATTAATGCTTTTAAATCAGTAAACATATTAAACTAAGTAATACTCCCCCAACTTATTTAAATAAAATTATATTATAAATTATAATAGTGAAAAAACCCGTAAGAAACCATAACCACTTAAAGAGGTAAAAATTTTGGTATCTTTACAAAAAATGCTAAAACTATACAAAAATATAAAATATCTAAATTAAATATATAATTATGCAATAAATTAAAATTTCATGTATTCATTTGATTTATTAAATAAAAAATCCAAATTAATATTGGTAAAAAAACTAACAATGTATAAAACAAAAATATATCCCAGCCTGTAAACGTTCAGGTTAATAACAAATTCATAAATTAATCTATAAAAAATTATATCACAACCTAAAATATATGAAATTCCTATTCAATAATTTATAAAATTATTTATTAATAAAACTAATTAAAAATTATAATATTTGAACTATTCAAAACATATTTTATCAATAACCCTCTGCTGGGATCCGGGTCACTCAGGTGTCCCTGGTAGCGCTGGCAGCTAACCTTGCGGTTACCGACATAAAAAGACTATTACAGGACGTCATATCGCAAATCAGGTAGATGGATAGAGCTCTGGCGGAAAGAGAATGGGACATGGTAACTAGTTGTCGCATTTCCCGAGCACTCTGGCCGAGATATGATCCAAAGCGAACATCTGAACAACACTGGGATGGTGGTAGGCGTTGTAACGGGGCACTGCACCATCATGATTCCTGCCGCAGCCGCAGAAAGCATCCAACACCTGCTATGCGACTGCCCGGCGCTTCTTAAAAGACAAACCATTCTTTGAGGAACTGAGCAGTGTAACCTATTTGCCCACAGCGGATTTGGTTGCTTTCGTCGAATCCTCAAAATGGTTCTGCAACATGAGACTTAGACGATTAGGGATGTACAGTTTCTAATCCTCTTCCACAATCTCTCCCTTTCTTCAATTCCGTTCCTTCCCTTCTTTTAATTAGGCAACGCGATGGACCTCGTGGTCTCTGGGAGATCTCAGTCACTATCAGAGCTGCCTATACAACCTAACCTAACCTAACCTAATCACAAAAGACATCCCGAAACTTGCAAAAATAAAATCAAGTCCAACAAAATTGAGGCATAAGGATACTTTTTATTGTAATATGCGTATATGTTTATGGCCGTCTGCTATTTGCCATTTTGTATCTGTGTCTGATATCTGTGGTGTATGGTGTGTTACATCCGGGATAAGAAGATACATGTCTGCAACAAAATCGAGCGAATGCAAATCTTCACGCCTCCGGTTGATGCCCTCCATGGGGGTTGCGCGGTACCATCTTCGATTTTGTTATATTTGTATAGTCAAACGAACAAATAAAATGTTTTCAGTTTCTTCTAGTGAGGTTCCACCTTAAAATATTAAACGTTAGTACTTGTTCCAAATAAATTTCTTTTGTACTTACTTCAGTTTGTCATTGTATGTAAAAAATGTTTAAACTTTTAATTTTTAACTTTTTATAATTTAGGTCTGCTTGCATCAATGTCGAAACATATACTGAGCTCCGTAGAAATTCGATTTAAAATGAAAAACTTTGACATTTCCAAAAATGTTTAGCAGGGTTACTATGTTAAATCTGTTTGAAAACGGGTTCATCACACAGTGTTTCTCAGTCTTTGATATTTACAAAAATTGTAGCACGATGGCGACATTGATATAGTTCCACGGATACACATCCAGCGACAGGGCTACTATATTTAAATTGGTTGAGGGAATGGAGTGTTTTTTTTATTTTTGGGGTGGCAACTCTGTCAAGGAACCCGAGAACCACCGAAGACTTAGTGGGTTTATTACAAAGTGTGTCCTAAGCCTTTGATGTTTGCAAAAATGGCGGAGATTGTTTTTCAGAAAAATTGTAAATCTTGGTGGCAAGCTAGATCGCAAGGTGCAAACATATCTGCAGGGATGATTCGTTATAAAGGCGAAGCAAAAACGTTTCGGTTAGGTTTTATGTTGTGGGAAATTCGGTAAGGCTAGTTAAGTTGGGTTGGTTAGAATGAGATCGTGGTAAAGTCGGGGATGGCTCTAAATTGCAGTTTTTAGACAGATTCACTTTTAGCGTGTCCAGAGCGAGTCGCGAAATTTCTATAGCACATAGGGTGATTTTTTTGGCGATTCTAAATTTGGCTGTAAACAGAAGTGCAACTTTCTTCAAAATGGCTGTCATTAGAGGCAAGCAAAACCATCCAAAGCAAAATATTGGTATTAAAAATCGGTTCGGCACTCCACTGAAAATCAAAAGCCCCTCAACTTATTTTTTAAAGTTTATACCCAATATACTAAAAATAAAAATAATTAATTTTTAATATTAAATGCTGCATTATAAGATTCTGTTTATTCAATGTGTTTCGTGCATTTAGTAACATAGTAAAATGGTGTTTGCCATACATCGCAAAATGTCAATGAGCTACTAACCAGTCGAGAGTGAATCGTGAACATAGTGACAGATCCTCTTACGCGTACCTGGCAGGACCTGTTCCTACTGAAAATGAAGGAGTGAATAGGGACCCAATAAACAACGGATTACATTGTAACCAGGGGCACAATGTACAGGCTGAAGCTCCTGCTGCTTTTCGGATCACTATCAGAGCTACTAACCAGTCGGGAGTGAATCATGAGCAGAATGGAGGACCTTCTAACGGGCAACCAGCAGATCCTGTTCCTAATGGCAGACCCTCTAACGCTGCTGCTGTTGGATCTGTCAATATTGGAGTAAATACAGAGAATATCCGGTCTGGACTTGAATATGGGCAGAATGGAGGACCTTCTAACGGGCAACCAGCAGGTCCTGTTACTAATGGCAGACCCTCTAACGCTGCTGCTGTTGGATCTGTCAATATTGGAGTAAACACAGATAGCTTCCGGTCTGGATTTAATAATGAGCAGAATGGAGGATCTTCTAACGGGCAACCAGCAGGCCCTGTTTCTAATGAAAATCACGGAGAGGATAATGAAAGTTCCGAAGAGGGAGCGCAGTAGAATCACGATCAAGTACAGCCTGGCGTTGGATATTCGGCCCAAAATCAGATTTCAATTAAAACAGCTTAACTTGAAGAATAAATATGAAGCTCGTTCTATTTTGTCACCATTAAGTTTTTTACATCATAATCCAACTACAAACGCCCCTCGCACGAGTCCTCGCGGGCTGGGTCCTCCAGTGCTCTGGCGCGGTACCACTCATCGATAATCCAAATTTATGGGTATGGTCATCCTTGGTCTATTAACGTAAATCGAAAATTCTGTTTATGTTTATGTTTCTGAAGTAAAATGTCAATTGTTAAAATAGTTATACAGCATAGAAAAAAAATTGTTGTTGCTTACCCTTTCATATGCAATTTAGAATTTTGTTACATTTAGATGTGTTCCGAACGAGTACCAAACTTAAACTGAGCTCTGTGGAAATTCGATTTAAAGTAGCAACTTTCGACAGTTTGTAGAATTTTTGAACAGGCCTACTTGGTTTAAAAAATCTTATAAAGGGCCTACATCGTTTTCGGGCAAATATTAGGTAAATTTATTTTTAACCCCCGACGCAAAAGAGGGGTGTTATAAGTTTGACGTGTCTGTCTGTCTGTTTGTCTGTCTGTCTATGGCATCATAGCTCCCGAACGCATGCAGTGATTTCAATTTAGTTTATTTTTGTATTAAAGGTGACTTATGTGCGAGTGTTCCTAGACGTGTTTGATGAAAATCGGTTAAGCCGTTTAAAAGTTGTGGGGAGTGAAAGTGGGGAGAATGCGTAAAAAAAAGCAAACGAGCTTGACCTTAAATGTAATGTATACCTTAACAAGAATCTAAATTATAGTAAGTGTTCCCGCAATTCGCAAGGCAAGGCCGGAACAGAAATCTCGGCAAAAAAACACGACTTGTTTGCATGCCTTACAGAATCGGAAAGAAAGATTTATTATGTTGCCGGCAGTCGGCTTAATTCAAAGGTTGACAATGATAAGCTATCGATGACAATATTGTTTAAGCTACACATCGATAAAAGTAATTAATATAGTACTAAATGAGTTTAATACTAAAATTTAGTTAGTATCAGTTCTAACTTTACAATAATTATAGCATTCAGCTATTTTATGCTTGTATCTTAACGTTAAATTATAAAATTCAATTTAATTTCTTTTCTGTCTAAATGTTTTACTTTAAATTTATAAATTGGCTGCATTAGGCGCCAACAGTAAGTATATTATAATATACTAAAGTCTAACTTAACCTAACGTACCTATAAAAAGTATGAAATAAAAAATTAAATTAAAAATTTAAAAAACCCCGAAACAAAAACTTAAGTAATTTTCATTTAAAAAGTAAAAAATAATAAAAGAAACTTAATGTTAAAGTACCTAAGAATCTATTAATAATTCTAAAAAAAATACGTCGCGTTGGGGGACCGCTCCTAAGCTAACAATTTAAATACAAATTGTCTAATTAAGCAACAAAGATTAACTAAAAAACCAAATTTAGAAAATACTTCAAAAACTTTCATAGAATTACTTCAAAAAATTTGCATGTAAGATACGACCGTCAACGACGTCTGCCCTCGCGTGTCCCCCAACGCGACGTATTTTTTTTAGAATTATTAATAGATTCTTAGGTACTTTAACATTAAGTTTCTTTTATTATTTTTTACTTTTTTCTTATTCTTTTACAATGTTAATTCGGAGTACCATGATTTTTCACTGTTGCATCTTAAGTATAGGTTCAATTAATAGTTTAATACCAAACTCGGCAAAAAAGGGGCTTGGACCTCTCTTGCTTTGTTTTCTATTTATTCGTAATGCGAATTTGTAGCGCCTGAGAAACTAGATCAGATGAGCGAAACACGAGAAAGATATCACTGATAAGATGCGCGAATTGGCGTGAACAGCAAGGAAGAGAAAACTTTCTTCAAAAGCGTTGACATCGCTTGGCTCTAAAAGAGGCTGTTTAAGTCATATCGCATATTTGCATTCAGATCTTATCACTTAGTTAAATAAGAGGCAAACCATACGTTATTTGTCATAGCTTGTCGAGCAGTCAGTCCAGCACTACTCAACTTCTTCTTCCAGATCGAATTTCTTATCTCAAAAGAGGTGCGTGACGAAATGCATGAATTGCTACAACTTCCAATCTAGCTTAATTTCATGAGGATAAGCTGTAAGTTTGAACTGCCCATATAGAACTTTTCTTCCAAAGAAAATTATGTCCAAATTATGTTTAATATTTTTTGTTATGTGAATATCCATCTTATAAGGAAAACAAAAGTTACGATATGACATGGGCAGAACTCAAATGAGTACCAAGAGAGATATCCTGAGACTTCTGTTAATATAACTGATATAAAGTAAATCAAAGTTCAACAAAAATTCCGTGGTTGCGGTTTTTATTTATATTTCATAAAATATTTATTTATTTATTTATAATATAGTTAGAAAAGTTTACAAAACTAAGACTAACTTGAGGTATATTAGAACACTGGCTGCTAAGGCCTTCGGTTCTGTCTTTTAAATATTAAAAATAACTTAATTAATAAATTAATAGTAGCACTTATATAAGGTGGTATATGTTAATTTCTCTTAGATAAGTTATAATTTTGATTATGTTTTCTTTGGTGGGGTTGGCAAGTGCGTGTGTAGGATTGTTATTTTGGAAAATTTTATGTTTAATATTTACAATTGCAGGGCATGTTGTTAGTATATGATCTAAGTTGATATTGTTGATTGCATGGCAATTGGGGCAGGATAGGGTTATATTGGGGTCGAGGTAATGTTGGTGAGTGAATCTAGTGTGTCCTAATCGAAGTCTTGATATTATGGTTTGGTCATACCGATTAATAGTCTCTTGGGTTATAGTTTGCAGATGTTTGGGTATATGGAGTGAGTTTCTGTTTAAGTTTTGGTACCATGTGTTGCAGTTAGTTATATTATTTCGCAGTTTTTCATAGAGTGTAGTTTTCAGAAATTTGTTTATGTCAGTAGGGTTTAAGTTTTGGGTTAAGATCAAAGGTCTGTTGAGGCAGGCTTTGGCCGTTTTGTCGGCTAACTCGTTCCCTATTATATTTGAGTGCCCTGGTACCCATATGATTTTAATTTTAGGAGCAGATTTTATTAGCAGGGATCTTATTGTGTAGGGGTAAATATTATTATTGTTGATGTTGGAAATTGCGTCAATTGCTGATAGCGAATCTGAACATATTATGAAATTGCCACGAAAGATATCAACGTTCCCGTACTGGAAACAAGGTAGACTTGAAATATTTAAATGCTTTCGAAGATGACAAGTCATTGTTTCTCATGGGTGAAATCGGATATCGAACACGTGACCGACATTCTGCAGTAAAAGAACCAAAAAACTTTGCTGTCTGAATAGAGCCCAGCGCTCATCTGTTATCCGTGCCATCACGGGACACTGGTTGGTAAGAAACCACGCATCCAAGTTGAATGCTCCCCACCATGACTTCTGTAGAAGCTGTGGCGATGAAGAGGAGCTGGAGACGGTCGAACACTTCTTCTGTCACTGCCGTGGACTGGGCAGTAAAAGATTTAGGTTCCTACAGTCACACTTTCTAGACGGTTTATCTCAGCTCTCTGAACAGAGTCCAAAATGCCTTTTAAGGTTTATTCAGGCAGCCGGATGGCTTCCTCACCTTTTATGGGGTACCTCTCAAGTGGGGAAGAGTGGTGAACTAGCTCACTCTAGCGGTATCGCAACAGGCCTATCCTTGGCCTTAGTGAGTTGGGACGTCAGTTCCGGAATCATTACCGTGATTACTGATTCGATGTTTGTTTTTTTCTCTAAAATTACCGAGACCTTTGATAAATGAAACAAGATCTGGAAGATGAGTAACGATGAAGAATGTAAGCACCGTAGTTACTGCTTAACTTATTGGAATCAAGCTAGACTACAAATATTTAAATGCTTTCAGAGATGATGGGTAAAAACTCACGAGTGCCTTCAGGCGCATTATCGTGTAGCGCTTTCAGTCACAAAATTTGATGTCTCTTTTTTCTTAACTTGCAGGGAATGTTTTTAAAGATGATAGGTCATAGAAACTCAACAGTGTCTTCATATATTCCTTTGGAGCACTAGCTTGACTGGGAATGGGAAGCTTTTAAATAAATTCCTTTCAAGTTTTTTCGCACGACTCAGTTTCGTCTTTTTCCTCGTCTAATGTTAAGAGATATGGTCTGGCAGAAAAGTTATATTCCAAAATAGACTGCATTTTTTTTTTTTTGAAGATGACAAGACATAGTATTTAGCTTACGAATGGCTTTTGGTGGTTCCTTTCTTATATAAAAAGTACTTTAAGAGCTTTGCGACTAGACATATAAATAATTCCCTGTTTGCGACTGGGAATAGGAAGTCAATTACTTACCCCTTGAGCTATTGATAACAAGCTCGTCTCAATATGAATTCTTTTGAAGATTTAAAGACTAAATGATTTGTCTGTCCCTTCGCACTGTTTCGTGTTCCTCTCGTGTGAAACAAGGTAGACTCGAAACGTTTGTGAAGATAACTAGTCATATTACGGGTGCTTTTTGGTGATTCTATATATGAATTCCTTTCCTTTAAACGGAAGCAGGATCTTGAAAATGCGTCGGGACAGGGAAGGGGAAGCTTATAACATACTTACCTATTAATTTATTCGGAATATTCACGATTTACTCATTCCTTCGCAAGCCGCTGTGTCGTGTTCCTCTTTAAAGATACGATTTGGAAGAAATGTTATTTAAATATGGGTAGCTCTGTTTGCTTAGCCTATGAGTAATATGTGCGCTGAAATAAACCATACTTATTGACGTGACAACGTCTTAAATTAGGTTTGTATGGGTGGCACCATTGAAAAAGTCTAACGATAACCGTAACGATAAGTCTAGCGATAAATAATCGTAACGATAATATAATAATACTAATAATACTAATAATAATACTAATAAGTTATATAATAATACTTTTTGTAAGCAAAATGGTGAAATTAATTTTTTGAAATTATTTTTTTAACGCAAATTTGTGTTTAATAATTATTATGTCATGCAATATTAATTATTATGGTTAGATATTTTATTGAAATTAATAAAAATAAAAAAATTTAATAGCAGCTTACATCGGTTATTACATACATATAATTAAATTGAATGTGTTTCAATTATTATACCTTCAATTGTGTAGTTTAGTAACAATATATTGTGCTTTAATAATTACACCTTAATTGTGTAGTTTGGTAACAATACATATTATAAAAAAACAAATATTTTATCTATTATTTATTATTTATTATCTACTGCCGAGAAAATTTTATTTTATTAAGAGATACGAAAACGTAAAGTCTGACAACTCGTTTCATAATTTCTTGAAATATACGTATAATCTTGATTGCGTATCAAACGTTTCTAAGTCAACTACGTTAAAGGAAACAACCATCGACTTGACTTTCGCAAGACACATTACAGCAGAAACACTTCCTTTCATTTCCTATTTCTCCTATCATCGTCCTATCCTCAACAAAATCACTCAAATAGGAATTAGTTAAGTTTTAGTTTACATGTACGATGTTTTAGCAAACAAAATATATTTCTATAGTTACAATTTGTGCAATTCTTATTTTCATTCAATTCCTTGTTCCTATTGTGCAATTTTATAATATTCATATTAATAAATATTCTACCGAGAAAAGGACGTTGTCACGTAAAATCTTCGCCCGTAAAACCGACTTTACAGGCACCAGTTTTTTTTTGTCAAACTATGGTCAACGTTCGTCCAAAGGACGAACATCTGCTCACACTAAGTTCTTTATAACACAAACACTGTATGAAAAGTAAAAACCATACGATAAACCAAATTAAAATTAAAAAATGCAATAGAGAATCTGCCGAGCTTATATAAAATTGTCTGCCAGAATTGGGCAACCCCCGAAATCAAGGATCTCTAGTTTCTACAGATATCATCATCATCGTGTGGCCATGACAACCCGCTCAGCAGCTCTCGCCAGGTGCCTCTGCTTTGCGCACGCCCTTTCCAATTAGATATACCAAGGGAGGATAGGTTCTTCTTCACTTGACCTTTCAATCGGAGTCGTCCCCTTCGTCTTCCTTCGTCGGCTTTCGCTTCGAATACCTTTTTCGCTGGAGCATTATTATCCATACGTACGACATGCCCGAGACAGCACAGACGTTGTATTGTGATGCGCTGGACAACATCTATGTCGTCGTAGAGCTCGTACAGCTCGTGGTTCACCCGTATGCGATAGGCGTCCTCAATACGAACGGGACCGTAGATTTTACGAAGAATTTTCCTCTAAAACACCCCAAGAGCAGATGCATCTGTCCGTGACTCAACCCATGCTTCTGCGCCGTATAAGAGCACGTCAAGATGAGCGTCTTGTAGAGTGTTGTTCGAGAGAGGTCTTTGCTGCACATCTGCTTACGAAGACTCTAGTAACACCTATTGGCAAGTGTGATTACTCGTTTTATCTCCCGGCTGATGGAGATGTCATTTTCGGAGTTAACGGCGGTGCGAAGGTACGTGAATTCCTTGACCAATTTAAAAGTATAGCGGTCCGCTGCAACATGGGACCCCAGATGCCGTGCCCTGTTCCCACCCTGTTCGTAGACAGGATGTACTTCGTCTTGACTCTCGCTGACTTCTTTTCAATTGCGGAGAATGCAGCAGTACCATCTCGCTTACAACGCCCGATGATATCGACATTATCAGCGTATGCAAGAAGCTGGCCACTCTTGTAATAAGTATCGATTTACACCGGCCTTCAAACTTAAAAAGAAAAACAAACTCGTCAAGGAACAACAAATCATTATGGTAAAAACTTTATATAAAGAAAAAAGTATTTTTGAGAAATACAGTCGGAGGCGACAAATATATGGAATGGATCAATCCGGTCATCCAATGATATGGATACAACACCTAGCAGTGCTAGCAGCAGTCAGCTAAATATCCAAAAAGTCTTCTGCCAGGAATATATACGGTAACAAAGATCAACGTCAAGATTTTTCGTCTTCTTCAGGTGACTCTTGTAATATATTGGCTGCATTGTCGTTTGTTGCTATAGCCACGAATCCTTTATACCTTACACATATTCAACCAGTGATGCAATTAAAAAGAAGCTGAGTTGTCAAGAACAGAGGCCTGTGCGTAAGGAAGTTCTGCCAGTGAAAGCGAATATGAAAAAGTATAGAAAATTTTCCGATAAGGATTTGCCTGCATTGATAACAACAAAATAAAAGTCAAAGATAAGATATTTGCTGGAAATATGACGACATGCTCACGAAATTCAATTCGAACGTTTTTGAAACATAACTATTCATCATTGTTAGGGTTTTTTATCCTCACGTGTACGCTTTGAAGCGTCTAGTCCAGGGTGACTTTGCTCGAAGAGTAGATCCATTCTTGCATTTGAAAGAGCCTCCACCGCTTTCAGTTAACCGTAAAGCAAAATCAAAGTATTGCCATCTGCACGCCGTCCACGTGAGTCACGCAGTGGTCATCTGGACCCTCAATCGCGGTTGCATGGCACCAACCCTCGATTTAGTTTCATATAAAAGATTTTTGCTCCCTAAAATTTCAAACGTTAATTGTAATTAACAAAAAAAAATCACAATTTTTCTACTTACCCGTTTGTGTTTTTTTTTGTCAGTATTATTATTATAATTTTATTAGTTTTAACTTTTAATTTTGTTATATTTAGGTCTGTTCGAAACGAATTCTAGACAACGACTGAGCACTGCAGAAATTCGATTTAAAATAACGACTTTGACATTTAAAAATAAACAAACCTGGGTTACTTTGTTAAAAATATTTTGTTAAAAGGTTAACACGAATCCTTGCCCACATCCCAAACCCGTAAACAGCGCCCAAAGCACTAACCACGTCCTGTGCAATTATTACTGCCTAAGGCAGTGCAGTGCTTTGAGCTAGCTACCGCACTAGTTACTGAGTGTAGAGTGGCCGACTTTGCTACCTTCTTGAAATACAGTGAAGTGTACTGAGATAAGGTAGTACATACTGCGGTCCTTAGGTATAGAAAAACATGTGAAAGGGGCCATTTCAACCTTTCAGGAATTTATTGATTAAGTCGGTTATGCCGATAAGGCAAATCGTTGAAACAAAGCACAAACCCTTTTCTTAAAAAAGCTTTAACTTAGTAGCCCCGTTCAACATTTTTGAAAGTGTCAAAGTCGTCATTTTCAATCTATTTTCTACGCAGCTCAGTTGTAGAAAGAAAAACAAAAAATTTAAGTTTTTCTTTCTTCAAAATGTTTCCGCATCGCAATAATGGTCGCGAAGATAATAATGCATATCGACGGGATTGGCGTTTTACGCTTACTCCGCTGCTAGAACAACCCATTCCGCAAGGCGATCAGGCCAATGGACGTAATGATGGCTTAGTCAACGAACCAATTGCTACTACACAGCCTGGCCCTCAACATGAACAAATAATAGTACCAACAACTGCAGGCGGCAGTCAGGATGGTACACTAGATGAATCGAATGGACGTTTATCGGCCAGCAGCCATAATCGCATAGCTGCCGTGCGTCGTCTGGTCAAGGAGCTAGAGCTGATGGAGAACGAGGCACCCGAGAGCACCTGGGCGCGCCCCAAGTCGCTAAATAATCTACTCAAGTGGAGCGCCAAGATACGCGGTCCCGCTGGCTCGCCCTATGCAAATGGAATTTTTACGCTAGACATTAACTTTCCCGAGGAGTATCCTTTTCAGGCGCCCAGCATGCGCTTTACAACACCTATTTTCCACTGCAATGTGAGTGCTCAGGGTTTGATTTGCACCAATTCAGTGGAGGAGAATGCTTGCTGGTCACCGGGTTTGACACTGGACAAGATGTTGCTTTCTGTATCGGCCATGCTACACGATGCCGATCCTTCGCATCCCATTAACGAGGAGGCGGCACAATTGTATCTCAATAACCGTGAAGAATACGATCGTACTGCACGCGAATGGACCGATAAACACGCCATGAATACTCAATGGCCTGAATAATGCTGAGCGAAGAAGTTATTTTTGTGCCCCTGTGACGTCACAGCGCACAATAAACACATCTATTTAAAAAGAAAAACAGAGTTCTAGTGTTAATGATTAAATCCATGTATTTTTTTTCTATCGCTATGAAAATATATGCACATGTGGTTTTGTTTATTGAAACCACATTAAGCTAAATAGAAGATTTGCAATTTTTTTTATTTTTGTAACTATGCGAAATAGATTTAGAAATAACTAACCCTGAGTACAGCATATAGATAATCCGCTGATTTTATATGCGCTTCGACATGTAAAAATTAAATCATTTACCAGAAGTGGGAAGCCCCCAAAATCAAAGAAGTCTAGTTCTTAACAGTTTTTTCGTCCGAAATCTATTGTTTATAAGCCATCTTTATCTAGGCTCATCTAACGAAACCTAACAAAACGATTTTTCGCTTC
>JBAMAX010003628.1:0-23160 GCA_037043745.1 Chymomyza amoena | reverse complement strand
CCCCTAGTTTATGAAAAATGTTAAGCAGTGCTGAACATATTGAAGCTAATAGTTGGTATAAGCTTAGTGAATACCTGACCGTCTGCCTATTATAAAAAAATTTGAAATTCTATACATAGATTGAAAATAGTGAGTGTTTTTTTTAGAGTCACACACGCTTGTGTTCGCCATAAAATGGACGTAGTGCAAAACAAGTTTGACGAACGGAACCATTTTATGATACGAAATTTAAATAATTTGTAAATTTGTTTGAGTAAATCTGTTTATAATGCAATGCCAAACCAAACTCAACAAAAATGTATTAGTTCTTTCATTAAAATTTTACCTGTTGTTTCTCTTTAATTGCTCTTTCTCTGAAAGTTTTAAAACTTTTTCTTTTTCGATCATAGATAAAAAAGATATAAATAGCTAGATTGAAATTAAAAGTAGATAAAAATGTTAACCATCATATATTATGGAAAGTAAAGCTTTTGAAAAAATTTAAATAGAGTTAAACGAAATCAGGAATCTCAGAAAACAAAAACCATGAAATAAAAACTAATATTAGATTTGACTACAAGGGAACTGAAAGTTAATATCTTGACGTAGAGGAACAAACAAAGAAAACAGGATGAGTTCAGAAAAGGCGTACCCAAAGACACATTCGAAATAAAAAACGGCTCTTTTTCATTACTAAACCTACTTCAAACGTTTTGCTTTTTGTAATCAAAGAATCTCATTCTCTTGACTCTCATACCATTTCATTGACAAAACATTTACTTGCTCTTATAAACCCATTCACAGGTAGTACACCCCTTTCCATCTTTAGTTCATCACATCTACAAATACTTTGAAAATATTTCAAGTATTCTCAAGCTTTTAGAAAAATATGCACTCTTCCATTTTTCTCAATTCTAAACTTTTCTCATATCATCCACTTGATACAAAGTAATTACATTTCATTTAAGATATTTTTGATTGCACTCAAAGTATCTTCTTCTTCATCACATGCCATAACTTGAAATATGCAACTTCATTTGCCTAGCCCTGGACACAGTTGATGTCATCTGCCAGGACTGCCACTATATAGTCCTGGCCCAAACCCATTTAACTAAGCATTTACTCGGTCATCCACTCAGCTTCATGAGTACGTGCAGTTGTTCCATGTTTGGAAGTCCTGGCAAAAACGAGGCTGCTCCTCCGAAACCGCAACGCTGCCGCATGCACTTTGAGTGCAACCCTGTGCCAGGCAGGAGGCACAGCAAGGGATGCAAAAAGAGTCAAGAAGTGGTTGGGGTGCGCAGATAACTTGGTGAAAAAGTCACAGACCTGTCATGTCATGCCAGCTTTTATGTTTTTCCTTTTTTTTTTTCTTTGATAGTTATTTTCAAGTTTCTTTTTTGCTTTGGGTTTTTTTTTCCCCAAGACCGTGACAGAAAATGGAAAAACTGATTGAAAATGACCTCAAGTCAAAAGCAGTTGCTGCTGAGTTCTCTCTCTACGGCTGCTGTTAGTTAGGAGTTAGGAATTGTTTTTTTTTTGCATTGCTATGCGATCCCGACAGAGTGCGTAATGTTTTGCAAAGTCTTAAGGAGTCTGCAGCTAATGGCTCTGGGCTTTGGCTGTCTGCAACTGTTTAGTCCTCTGCACACACACACATGCTAATTGAATAGTTCCAGGACGTAGAAAACAATGCACTAATCCAGCATAACCCTCAGCTATGCTTCCTATTCTTCCCTATGCACTTTCCAAACTCATTTTCCTAAACTAATCGGGCAATCTAGCAGCTGCTTTGGAATGCATCACAATTGCCAGTGTGACCCAATGCCGGACCAAATGAAATGCCACTTTTAGTGCAAACTACTAAATCTAACCGACATCAAACGTAAATCAAAAGCAGTTAAGGGCGGGAGGGAGCACTTTACA
Organism: Chymomyza amoena; assembly: GCA_037043745.1. NCBI lineage: Eukaryota > Metazoa > Arthropoda > Insecta > Diptera > Drosophilidae > Chymomyza > Chymomyza amoena. Next base: position 21,255 of record JBAMAX010003628.1, on the reverse strand, counting down.
GTAAGAACTCGATGCTTGTTTTTGTGTAAATTAAAATGAACCAGTTGACATGGCATACCGACCTTAGCCACTAAATCAAGCCTGGCCAAGATGACAACAACAAGTCCAGACAAATGTTAAAGTTATTATACCTTTGTGGGAGGATGCTCTTTGAGGCTGCTTAAAGAGTTGACAATATACTAACCTTATAGAGCATATGTCTGAGGATGTAAAGAAGATGGCAATATATTGCTTAAGTTGTACAAGATTTTTTAATATCCGTTGAAAAGGTTTTCTGACAGTGTGCCAAATTTCTTCTAGAAGAAGTAAGAAGAGCTAACTAGCTAACGAGCTAGTTGAAAGGCGTAGAAAATGGTATATTAGAAGGAACGCTTGGAAAAGCGGGACTTAGGTACAGTCTACAAAAATATAGTAAAAAATCCGAATGATGTTTAGAAAAGAAAACATGCAATTAACATTGCACCTCGATATTTTTTTTTTTTTGGGTAGTATTAAAAATCAAAATCCTAGGGGTTGTACGATTTTCCTTAATCGAAAACTTTTCGTCGGAAGAGGAAATGAAGAAGAGACAAAGAAAATTTTCCGTTGAATTGTCCTTTTCTGATAATTGCCAAAGGTTGTTAAAGAAACTCAGATTTAATATATATTGGCCATGAGCACGCCATCGAGAGAGTGGGGAAATGAGGAATTCCCCGCAGGCCCGAAATTCTCTATGGCCCAGTCCATAGAGATTATTACTTTGCGAGTTGACATCTTTTCAGTTCTAACAATAATGTCATTATGAAACTATTACTTATTACTATTTTTGGCAAGTATGAGATTATATATTATTATATATCCTATAATTAGGACATAACTTCCAAACTTAAAAGTCATACAAATGAACCTGCTCCATATTTTGCTATAATTGGGTTCTGTCACAGTTTTTAATCTTATGGTTTATTTATCAAAGTAACGTTCTAGACAGAGATGTAAATAGGCATTTACATTTTGGCGTGACTTACTATGCACAATAAAATATTGTTGATTGAAATATATGTAAGCAAAAACACGCACTGCGTTACGTTACAAAAAATAAACTGCGACTTGGATTTTTTTTTTCCGAAAAGGGTACCTCACAAGAGGGGCACTGCGACGGAAGGTCTTTTGCCATACCTAAGGTTAAAACAAAAGACTTTCCGCTTTCCTCATGAATAGCAGTAGGTCTTTTGTTGGTGTTGATCTGAGTTGGAAGGGACCAATCGTTCCTTTCCCATGTGACAGGCTCTGTCCCACGCCAACGCTGGGCAGTCACAGAGAATATGCCTGGTGGTTTCATCGTCTTCTAGACAGAGCCTGCACTCTGAAGAGTCCGATAGGCCAATTTCTGTAGATGATATCTAACAGTGTGGTGGCCAGATAGGTAAGCTACCAGGGCTTTAGGTCCGCTCTGCCAAGACCTTTTGTCTTGATTGTGAGACTTGGATTAAAAAATTTTTGTGGAAATGGGATTGTTACTTCTCAAGATATTATAGCAGAAAGCCTTCCTAGGTGTTACACAATGTTGTGGCTTTCATTTAATTGTTTTTAATGAATGATAATTTTCACTAGTTACAAAATTTTAATATTATTATGCTTATAAATTATAAAAAGAAGATGGAAGCTCTTAAAAAGAAAATTAGACCATGATAGGAATTTTCAGGCCTGTAGCCAGATTTCTCAACATCTAAAAGCCCTGATCCCGCTATTAAAGGTTTGCGCTATACACAGGACCATTATTTATGTTTCTCTGGAAAATAGAGCGCAGATTGAATTTTTGTATGGTAGCTATAAGAAGTCTTTGACCAACTTTGATTAAGCTGCACATAAATGTGTAGGCTGAAATGAAATATATTATAACACCTAAATACAAAGTAATCTTTTTTTTAATATTGCGACCAAATTAATTTCTGTTGTATTTTTTTTTTTTTGACTTCATATTTTGGTGAAGTTTGATCAAAATTGCTGCACTATTTTATATAGCTACCATGCAAAAATGTAATCTATATTGTGAAAAAAGCTTTACGCACTTTAATTTAGAGATTTTTGAGGATTTTTTTTAATTACAATTAATAATGTTTTTTTTTTTAATTTGACAATAGTTTTAGGCATAAATAAATTTTAATGAATTGAGAATCGAGAATTGGTTGGTCTATGCAGCTCTTGGGTTAGAACAGAGCTCAATAGACCCTAACAATCACAATCTAGCACTCCGCTGACAAAATGTATTCATTTTATTGAGACTCGTCAATAAGGATATGCGGCTAAAATCATATTGGCGGAGACTATGGAAACGTAGGGTACTCTGAAAAGCGATGCAAGTCTGTCACATTTATTTTATAAGATAACACAGTGATAATTCGCAATGACCAACTATTTTATAACTTATTTAATCCCTATACCTACATATACCTATTTTATTCCCTTTTCTATAGAGCCAACAATTATTCTGCTTCATGACAACTCACTTTAAACAAGTTTGAAGAAGTTTATATAAAATAAAATATAGTAAAATATATTTTCGAATTTCCGTTTAAAAATAATTGATTAAAATGGGAATCAACCGAAGCGGCACGACCTGTCATTGCAACGAGTAAATTTATTGAATGCTAAATCATAATTTTTAATAATTCTCGTTAATACGTTTCCAATTCTTACGTTGTCATAAACATACTTTTTTAAAAAATGCGATAATTTAACACAAAACGGCTCTTTTCAAAATCATACAATCTATAGTATGGGCACGAAATGCAATGAGGCTTTAGTGGCCGTGATCGCATAAAAAATAATTTTATAGTGCCTTTAATAATATCGTTAAAGTCAACATCTTTATTGTTTTGACGTTTGCGAATTATAAGCACGAACTTTTAAATCAAGGCAACTCCAGTCACCTCAACTTTGCTGAAATTGCATATTAAAACACGCGATGGATATTCGCTGCAAATTTACAACGTTTAAGCGCTCCCTAACACCGTTCCTGCGAAACACAATTTTTTTGAAAATTTGGTAACACTGGAAAAGTTCCACTTTAGTAAGTTATACAGATTTCATTGTATTGACACTTTTTCTTTACTTTATTAAAGATTTATTATATCCCTTTTATATAAAAATGTTTTATTTTCTCATCTTTTTGAAAGTGCAGAACATGTTGTGTATATAGCAGAAGATATTTGTTTCTTATGATTTTTTTCTCATGTTTTTATAAAGTAAGGAATTTAGCGAAATGGGTAGAAAGAAGTTGAATTTGACTGAAGAGGCAATGCAAAGAAGAAGAGGTACGAGAAGAATAAAGAAGTAATTTAATTTCAAGTGGGCCCCCCTGAGCCGCATGCGGTGGTGGAGGGGTGAGGGTTGTTGAGCGAAGCGTGCAGGGGCCAAGCCCCCTAGTTTCCTATAAAATATAATCATATAAAGAAATTATTATTATTTAAAATTTGATAAGATAGGTAGATGGTAAGTTGGAACTGCGTTGGGACCAACTCACTTTGGACAAGGATAAGCCCGTTGGTACCAATTAGAATAGAGATATACTAGAAAAAGATTAAGGGAATCGGAAAAGTGGAAAGTGTAGTATCCTCTGGGATAAAAGTCCAGTGCAATTGGCAAAAAAAGTTGAAACAAATATTTCATGCATTGCTGATTTTCGGATGAAGAATTCGTTGTTTGGAATAAAATCGATTCATCACTCAGGCTTTGACATCCTGAATTTGATATGTTGTTAAAAAAAGAAAGATTTTCTTTTGTTATGAATTATTACTGTTGCTATAAAATAATGCTTAACAGGGTACGGAATGTTTCTAATTCTTATTAAATCTGTAGATGGGTACAGTAAAGCTGCAAAATACAATAGTTTGGCTAATTTATTAATAAATAAAATATCTTTAATTTTTTTAAGTATATAGCTAAAATAAAGATATTTGGTTTGATAGCTTTCAAAATAATTTTTTAAATCCCACAAACAAGATATAAAAGTCCAATCGAATTTCTTTTTTTGTAACGTAACGCCAAAAGTGTATTTGTATATCTCTGGTAGGTCTCATCAAGTATCGATTTATTTATTTTCTACTGATCTATAAATAGTCCACTGATCCTGATAAAGTTTAGTACAGACCTTTAGAATTTTGATAATCGAGATTTTGTAACGATACTGCTTTAGATAAGCTCATTATTCATCAAATGCTTTTGAGTTTCAAAACAAATTTACATTTTTAAATTTTAGATAAGCAGTTACTCCTTTTCCCACAACTCCTTCTTCCCAATCGAGGAAACTTTACGAGCCATAAATAAAACTAGTGTTTTTTTATTTTTTAGTTTACTTTCAAAAATAATCTATATCGGCGAAAATAAGTGAAGCGGGCCACTTTTTTGGCGACCTTCTCCGATTTTGATGATTTTTACACAGTTGGTAGAGCTTATAGCCAATAGTAACCACGCCCAATTTAAAAACCATTATTCATGTCAAGTTTGAACTTTTTATTTATCACTTCCTAAGAGTTATGCTTTTGTGTAATTTTTCGATGACGGTTTACTATGGCGAAAATACGAGGTGTCATCACAAAAATAAGCATAACTTCTGCAGTTCTAAGAGTTACCGCATTTTTATTTTTGCTTCTTTTTCAGCGAATTTCCACGCATAAATTGACATTCACACTTTTTTCAAAAGTCATTGATCACCTTTCAATTTTAAAATTAAAAATTAAAAATGATAAAAAATTAAAAAAAAAAAATCTTAAAAATAAAAAAAAATATTTATTTTTAAGTTTAATATTTTATCTGTCATGGTAAAAAAAATTCGTGTCAATATCTTTGTGTTTAGAAGATACGGCTTATCAAAAAATAGTCTAAAAATGAAAAACCCGATATTCAGCTATCGATAACTCGATAAATAATCGGAATTTTGCAATAAAATTGGGCGTGGTTACTATTGGCTATAAGCTGTATATACCAACTGTGTAAAAATCATCAAAATCGGAGAAGGTCGCCAAAAAAGTGGCCCGCTTCACTTATTTTCGCCGATATATTATTTTAATACTTTGCTAAAGAATACGAAAAGTTTTCTACAAGAGAAATGAAAGCATTCTGGACTTCGTTAGCGGTTTACTCGAGCCATTTACGAAAATCTATTTAATACAATTTGGCATACGAAAGAGCTTTTGAAGGATTTTAAACTTGAAACTTCGCCAGATTTTCGACTTTGACGAACTTTTTGTTTTATTGCAAACTTTCAAAAATTCTGCCAAGTTTTATGGGCTTATCTTTAAGTTTATCTCATAAGTTCGAGAAGGTAACACATTTTAAAATAAATTTCTGAACAATATATGTAAGAGTGTCCCTTCAATAATTCTCACATTATGCACCTATTATACCACCATATTAGTTTTTTAATAAAATAGAATCGAGCTATCCAAAAAGTATTTTTTTTAATCCCCAAAAGAGAACATTACCCATAGTTATGTATTAAAGAGTTGTTTTTTTTAAAGCTATACATGCCGTGAGGGAAAAAAGACAGAAGATATTAAAATCGTTCTAGCTAATAATTATTTCCCTGCTCAAACAAAAATTTTGAATTACAGTACTGCAGTATTACGAATTTCATAGAACTATCTCCTCTAACCAGTATTAAACGCATTGAAGTGCAATAACCCCACACATATATAGAATAAGTTACTTAGCTTAAACCTTGCTTCTGGAAACATGATCCCCATAAAAGGGTATACAAAGTTTTCGTCCTTTTGTGCTGCTCTCGTTTTGTAGCTAAATTTGTTTGACCAAGCAGACAAAATGCTCATAAAAGTGTGTGTGTGTGTGTGTGGGAAAGGAGTTGACTTTATACGTTTGACCGGGCTAAAGTTCAGGTTGCTTAGTTACTTGATAGCCGCATCTGTAAGATACATTTTAGCAACTTGACATAAACGCACTTTGTGTCAATGTGGTTGGCCAACATTCAGCTAGCTGCTTATTGTCCTTCTCAAACATGCACACAGGACAATTACGAAACGTTTTATGTCTATCTCTATTGCAGGTGAACGTTTTGTGCCCGAAACATTCGAGAACGGGTATAAAATAACAATGCGTCTGACCATCTATGACGTTGATATACAGGACTTTGGAGCCTATCGTTGTGTGGCCAAGAACTCGCTGGGCGACACAGATGGTGCGATCAAATTGTATCGTAAGTATTGGCGTAAGTAATAGCAACAACAACAACAACTATTACCATAACAATAACCGTAAGTAAAACAATGTCTATAAGTCAGCGGTTAAGGGTTTGGGAGTGGAGGGCAGGACGACGAGCAGGACTACGACCAGGCAGCTGGCTGTGGCAACTGCCAAAGGCAATTAGGGTCTAACTATTTGCCTAACTGTCGCATTTAATTAATTTAAGTCAATGGCTGTACATAAGTAGAAGGCAACAATGTGCATAATAAATATGCAAGGAGGTCCTAGCACTCCCTATCTCTCTCTCGCTCTCTCTCTCTCTCTTACCCTCTTTTACCCTTTCACTGACCTGTTTCCTTTGTGGGCTCCTCATAGTTCAAAGTTCCATAGTTAAAGTCACACTGTACGGTTCGAAACTGTCAGTGAATGATTTATGTTGAGCTCCTTAAACACCCAGAGTGTAATGTGGTAGCTATAAGAACTATGGAAGGCTTCGTTGGGATGGGGATCTGGAGAGCTTCCAACAGTGTTGCTCTGTTAAATTATTAAGTGCGAATTTTGATACTTTAGCAAAAACATGTAAGGAGCTTGTCTTGGAATTAGGTAGCAACAAAACAGAACCAAATATATACTAATATAAAGCTGGTATCAGTACAATAAGGGTCAAAATATGTGAAGCTCAAGTTTTCAAATATCGATCAAAATATAATATATAAAGTAAAAATATCTATAATCAATAAAAGTTAATACAATGTGTTAAGGTAAGATTTTGTATAAGAAATTTATACAAATATATTTAAAACATAATTTTTTTCTATTTTGAACAAGAGGGTTCGGTGCCTGCTTGCTTTGATATGTCGGAACCTCGTCTAAGCTGATTCTATGATATTTCTTATATATACGTATTAAAAAAAAGTATAAAATGAGTTTCTTTAAAGATTGCGATATCCATACAAGATAGTCATCAAAGAACCCCATGAAACAAGATGCTTTGAAGGCTATTTTAGAAATGTAACTTACTGGGGTGCATTTGATCTAGGATTCGGATTCAGCCGCTCCGAATATATATAAAAAAAAGCAATATCGAGTAAGCGGAGTTGGAAAAAAATTGAGTGGGGTTTTAAGAAGCCACACTAAAAATAATATATGTTTTTTTTGCCGCGGAATCAGAATTAGATGACGAAAAATCTTCAACACATTAGGGTTCTGACATAACCTGAAAAAAAGGTATATTCATACCATGTCGTGTTTTGAATTTTAAATTTAAATGTGACTAAACTACTGAATATTTTTGAACCAATTTTTTATTTGTTATTCTTTCTTTTTTTTTAACACAATTTAAAAAAAAAAATGATATAATAATAAATTTGTATGTTTATCTACTTGGTTTATTCAAATATTTTTTATTTGTGTAATTTTCTTACAAAGATCTTACCTTAACTACAGTATAAACTTTGTTTTTATAAATTTATAAAAAATTTGTCTTAAAAAAGGATCAAATTTTAGGATGATTTTTCATACAATTAAAAAAAAGTTAACATAAAAAATTGTTTAAAGACAATTGAGATAAAAAAACTTGCTTAACAACAAAATGGGAATGCCAGCCTTTTTAACATTAAGCCTTAGGTAGGTTAGGTTAGGTTAGGGCGGCAGTTGGGACCGAAGTCCCAACTCACTTAGGCCAAGGATAGGCACTTTGTGATACCGCTAGTGAGCCAATTCACCACATTTCCCCACTTGATGGGTCCCCTACGAAAGTTGAGTAAGCCATCCGGCTGCCTGAATGAACCTTAAAAGGCATCTTGGACTCTGTTCAGAGAGCTGAGATAGATCGTTTAGAAAATATGACTGTAGGAACCTAAATCTTTTTCTGCCCAGTCCTGGGCAGTGACAAAAAAAGTGTTCCACCGTCTCTAGCTCCTCTTCATCGCCACAGCTTCTACAGAAGTCGTGGTGGGGAGCATTCAAACGGGATGCGTGGTTTCCTACCAACCAGTGTCCCGTAATGGCACGAATGACAGATGAGCACTGGGCTCTATTCAAACAGCAAAGTTTTTTGGTTCTTTTACTGCAGTATGTCGGCCAGGTTTGCCGCGAGATTCTACACGTGTTCGATGTCCGATTCCACGTTTTATTTGCATAGAGAGCGAAAAAGTTTCGTATTCTCAGTTTACAGCTTTACCCAGGCCCTCCTCATCTTGAAGGAGGATGCTGGTGGTTCCTTTTCTAGCCAGTTCATCCGCAATGCAATTTCCCTCAAAGTCCCTGTGTCCTGGAATCCATATCAGGTCAATTGAAAGCTGCTCAGCCATCTCCCCTAGAGACAAGCGGCAGTCATTCACCGACTTCATACACGAAGTCATCGAGGCTAGAGACTTAATAGCCGCTTGGCTGTCCGAATATATACAGATATTCTTATCTTGGACTTGTAGGTTTTTTATTGTTGTTAAAGCCTCCCGGATTGCTGTGACCTCTGCCTGAAAGACACTGCAGTGGTCCGGGAGCCGAAAAGCAATTCTAATGTCGAAATCCTCGACGTAGACCCCTCCCCTACACGGTCGTGTTAGATATAAAAACAAATATTTTAATCTATAACTCGATCGGCATAATCAGTTTTTTCAAAACTGTTCGGACTGTTTTTGGTACTATATCAAACTGGAGAAAAACCACAAATATATTTTCCTCTAAATCTACAATTTACTGCTTCGTAAAATAAAATAATATAATCGGAAAATATGAAAACTCAGATTTTTAATAATTCTTAATATTTTAAAGTAATTCAATTAAATTCTAAAAAGTATGGATTTAAAAGTGTTCAGGGGGTTCCAAGTCGACTATTTTATAGGTAAGGTAATCATTAAGCCACACAAATAAATATTTTTTTGGGTCAGGAGGTCAGACCATGTTTACTATATGTTTTCGGTATCGCTGAAACCGAATCCGAGATCCAAAAAAACCCTGCATTTCAGGGTTCTGACATAACCTCAAAAAGCCTCATACAACATTTTATTCGAGTCCGGGTTCAGACCATGTTTATTATATGTTTTTTTGGTCGCTGAATCCGAATCTGAGACTAGAAAAAAGTTAAAATCCCTTAAAAAACATACATTTATCTACCGTCTATTTGTATCATTAATAACAACTAAAAAAAAAAATCACAAATTTAGAAACAATATAATCCAAATAAAAATTCGTTAACTGAATATGGAAACAGGCTCTATTCAAATTATTATTATATTTTAAGATTTCACATTGCTTAATCAAAATCCTAAATAAAATATATATTTAAGAACTTCAAAATTTTATTTAAGTAATAACCCGCTTCACATATTTTTACCCATAAACTCGTTCGAGCACAATTTGTTTGATTTATAGAAAATATGGTTGAATACCTCGCGGCAAAAGACTTCGTTTCAATTATTAAATGCTATTGTTGCTGTTTATACAATAAGCTTTCAAGAATCTTATTCTTTTAAAATACAAGTATACAATTATATATAATATATAGCTTCAATAGAGAATAAAAGGCAAAAGTTTTAGTAAACAAATGGAAAATTGACTTTAAAGAAAGTACAATAAAAAATTATAAAATTATTTACTTTTTGAGACTTAAGGCTTTTATTTTCACTAAGTTTTACTTTGGCCAAAATTAAAGAGAATATTTAGCTTGGTAGAAAGAACTTCGGAGGGAGCACTTATATATATATAGCCTTCGCTATAGCCGTCTGAAGGGGTCATATGGGTCATATCCAAACAACATAAATTTATTTTTGTGTTACAAAGAAGAAATCATCTTCGTATTATTTTTATATTAGCGGTATGAATAATTTTTTTATTTGGATACCCTTAGCTTTAAAATCTAATTATTAAAGAGTTTTTTCTATATGTATCAAATAAGTACTCAAGAATAATAATAGGCAAAAAATGTGGTATTGCCAAAGATTGTGGGACTATCGTTATATATTTTTAGCCACAGATCAGTTCTGGAAGTCATTTCTTTAAACAACACACCGAATTTTTATAAATCACAACAACAAAAAAGTGTGATGCAGTCGAGGCGGTGTCCGACAGTGGAATACCCTGTACCTTTTGTCTAAAAAAATTTTTTCTCCATATTCCTACTAAGAACTTTCCAATTGGAATCCTTTTTTTTGTGAAAATCTAGGTTTATACCTATAAGTTCTGAAAATTTGTGATGAAACTCAAAGTTACGTTAAAGTTGATATGTTGAAGGGTGTGGGAGAAAACACGGTAAATCGATTACGGGTGTTAGGAGGTCCGCATCGATTAAATTTGTATGTGGATTTGTTCATTAGAGCCACATGAATCAGCTTACTAAAAAATTGTGATTCAAGGTCACCTGTAACCATAATAAGGTAGAGTTAAATATTGGCGCAGTTTGTATATTTTTGACTATAGCTTTTGCTGCATTTGTCTTCGATTTTGTTCATTTTGACACATGCGTGGAACCATTAGGCTTCACTATGTTGAATTTGAGATAAAAATATTATAATAAATGGTGTTGCCACCATGAAAATATACTGAGAGGGAACGGGTAAAGATATTGACATGCGCACCAGCTGGTGAAGTTTGGTATTTCTAGCTCTTCTAGTCTCCGAGATCTAGGCGTTCATTCGGACGGACGGACGGACATGGCTCAATCGCTACCCGAGGCTATGATTTCATGCATTTTGGTATAAAGGACTCTGCCGCGCCTCCTTCTGTCCGTTACATACATTGCACAAATCTAGTATACCCTTTGTACTTTTAAATATAGGGTATAAAAACTAGGGGTTCCGACCCCTGTTTGCTTAGTACACCAGCCACCGTAAGGGTTTTTATATTAGTTTTGGTACATCCCGAGCAATTTTCTTAAAGGGACCTAGATAAGGTACTGGAAACTGCCCTGCTAACTGATTTTGAAATTACAAAATTTCAGTTCTTAGACTTAAAGCGTTATGGCTTAATTTAAAAAAAAAATAAAATTTATTTGTTCGTTTCACTAATTGCTCTAATAAATCAACTTAAAGCTAATAAAAAACCTCGACTCAACTATATTTTATGAAGTTCAATGCCATTTTTACAGCCCTGCAGTTAAGGTGCCTAACTGCCAATCGTTTCTCTTTTAACAACAGCAAATTAGTTTAAAGCTAAATTAACTTAAATGTGGATCTCGAATAAAATAGTTAAGAAAATTACTTTATTACATCTATAAACACAGTAAAGGTAATACAAAACATTTCACGGGCTCCAAATGAGGTGAAGTAAGGAGAGCAGCTTCATAAACCAAGTCAATATTACTACCATAAGGTATCTACACTATAAAATTTAATAGATTAGCATGTAAACTCTTTATAAGCATAACTGAATAAATTCAGATACCTACTTTAGTACTACATAGAAAAAAAGAAATATAACCGTGAGCCAACAAAAACCAAAAATTATGAACATTTTTTAAATGTTTCTCCTAATCAGGTATAAAAATTAATGAACGATCTATAAATCAAACAATATATGTAAAAATAAAAAATTTAATAAAACAAATACTTTGCGATTCACCTTATTTATCGCTTACTAATATCTTACTCTTCTCCCTGCAGATATACCACAAACCACTACAATAACAACAATGGCGCCCACAGTATCTCTCAATACTGTTCCGGTGGTTCTAGTCAAGTACAACAAAGGTAGGGCACACCGTATTAAATTTTTTAAAATAATTTCAAACTTTCTTACTTAAATATTTTTCTATTCCCTTATAGAGCAACGCTATAGCAGTAATAGCAATCAAAATAACAACAACAACAACAACAGTCCTTACAACTACAACAATAATAACAACAACAACAATGGCAACAACAACCAGAATTACAACAAAAACACTCAACGCACCAAAACCAAGTCAATCGAACAGACATCATCCAATCTCAACAATGTTTATATGGGCGCAACATCGAGTCTATGGAATTCACAGGATCATCTTGTATCATCTACGTCACATGGCAGAGATCGACAGCAACATCAGTTGCATCTGGGTTAGTACAATATTACTACTACTACATACTACGAATTCTGAACTCCTAAGTGGAGCATAGAGCCTCTTGGTTACATTTATCGTGTTGTCGTTATAACCTCCAAATCCTCTGTGCTGGCTGCCGTAGCAGGGGGTTGACCAATAATTGTTGGGTATCCCTTGGAGTCATGTTTCCATTATTCCATTATTGTTTTATTCCATGTTATTCTGACATCTTTTATGAGAATCAATGAGTGATGGGTTCAAAGATTCTTTAGTTAGAAGCCTCCCATGATATGGCAGCCAAAAAGGCATCAGGGTTTGTTGTGAACTGGTCTTTGCTTTAGGACTCTTCCTTGACCTTACCGGCTTTCGTGGCCCTACCGATAGCTATGCTATCGACGACATCGCTCTTGGATTCAGCGCCCCTAATGAGCCATCTCACCACGATAAGGTGGCAATCCCCGAGAGGGAAACAACAGCAAAATCAAACAAAGCTGTTCAAGGGCATGAGGCAAAAGGACTTTAAAATGTTGGATGGGGTCACTTGAAAAGAGTGACTAAGAAAATGTCAAAGTTAATAGTTGTTAGTACACCAAAAAGGGCAAAGGCTTTTCTGTCGATCAACAAGCTCATGGTAATTACATAATTTGTGAAATGCCCACGGTGTCATCCTGCAAACGAGAGAATGCCCAGATACCAGATTTTGTAAAAAAAATGGATGTTCAGACTCTTGGATCGCATAAGGATAACAATACCGAAACAAATACCTACTTTGTAAAGCTTCAGAAAAGACATTATTTGGTGGAGTTAACAAATTGAAGCTTTGACGAAATATATGTATAAGGGAAAAGGATAACATATGATGTTATATATAAGAATATATGTATGTTATATCAGGGTGGACCAAGTTTTTTTGCCAAAAAGTCTCCTGGTAGTACGGATTCTTTGGGTGATTCTGCTTAAAAATAGCTTAATTTTGCCCAGGAATCTATGGACTTCAAATGAAGTCGGACACTTTTTTAAAAAAAGTTTTTCAAAATATTCGGAAATCGACTTAGAACTTCCATTTACAAGGCCAAAAAAAATTATTTTTCCTCTAGCCAAATGTGTATTGAAGTTTTTGGGGTCGTGGAATCCATATTTTATATCTATTTTAGTTTTGGAGGGCGCCGGAGGGCGCTGTTGTGTAAAGTTGCTTAAAATGGCCCAAAGAATCAAATCGGCTGAGAGCCCCAGAACTATTAAACAACCCTCGTTCCGCTCTGAGGTATTCTTCAAAGTTAAAATATTTGGGGGAGTTAAAGCTAGAAATCTAACTTCTGCTGCTTTTTTGCGCTTTTAATTCATAGAGTTCTTCCCGAAAACATTTTATAATTGACCCATTACCATAAAAGGGAAATATCTATTTATCTAGGAAATTAGGTAGCAAATTATTTTAAGTCGGTGAAAAGTTTGAAAAGTTATTAAGTTCCAAAAGCTAGCTTCCAAAACAACAAAATCTGAAAATCGCTTTTTTTTAATAGTTGTTTTTTATGGTTTGAACGAAACCACAAATCTATATATAAAAGAAACTTATCTTTTACGTGTTACAGATGTTCTCATGAACGCGTTGAAGAATTTCAAACATGATTTTTGTGTGTGTTAAAGGTTATTAATATAAAGGTTTTAAGCCTATTTTGATGTGTTTGTTTGTATTGGTTCGTGAGATATTTGCATTTTTGTGACTATCGTAAATATAGCATAGGACATTAAGTGCAGACAGAAGCGTAGTCGCAAAGGGATGAAATGTAGTTTCTATGGGGGATAAGTTTATTAGAGATGCGAGCCCTCTTAAGAATACTTAAGTTGGTCCATATGGCTTTTTAGAGAGTCATGAAAGTCAACTTATCCAAAAATATGATGATTGTGTAGATAAGCTAACTGGAGAATCTTTCGATTTTTATACACTTTTAGAATATTCAAAAAGTTTGGGCAGGACAATGTCTGTCGGTCTCATTAGCACTATATAAATATGTAATATAACTTACTAGAACTAGACAAATTGATCATTAATATTGTTTTATTATTTTTCGATTCCCAGTGGATTTCCAGATGTGTCTACAACTGGTCCGTAAAAATTAAGACTTGACAATTTTTTTGTTTTTGATGGAATCAAATCAATTCTACCAATAGTTAGATGGTATCTCTAGATTTCTATCTATGAGAATATATCTGGTCAAAATTTTTGGCTATAATAGCAAACTGTGCCTACAATAGGAGAACTTCCGTTGCTATCGGAAATAAAAGAAAATGTTAGATTTTATAAAGAATTGACTAGTTAGATATACACCTAAAGTGAAACATCAAAAGTTAAATAAAAGGGAAAAATTGATCGGATCTCAAAAGAACTATTAGATGACCATTTTTAAGAAATGTAAAAATAGGGAAAAACTGAACTAGAGTCCCAATCGTGGGGTAAGTTGATAGATCAGATTTTGCTAAAAATACGATTTTGATGGTTCTCTCGTGATATTATGAGTAAAATTTCTTATCTGAAGTTTCTCGCTTTAACCATCTCTTAGATATTTGTTCGTAAAAACGGATAGACAGGCATATCGACTTCCCTAATTGGCCTTACCGTATATTAGGTAACTTTGCGGGGTCTATGAGAAATCCTTCGCTTCGTTACATATGGTATTATCTTATCTTAAAAAACCTGCACTATTTTTTCGACGGTCGTTTTTTGCCCGGACGGATTTGTAAACAATTATCTGCCGATTTGGAACTTATTCTTTATTAACTATTTGGGTTCTTACTTCATTAGCTAATTTTCGGAAGGGGCTTAAAGTCATTTTTTCAAAGTGCTAACTGGAGCTCTCAATTCGGTCATTATTTATGCGCCTTTTGTACTTTGCTTGGCGGAACTTTTAACACCAATTGATTGGACTGCTTGCCACCATCTATACCTATGATAAAATGTTACTTGCCTCGAATCCTGGCAAGCTACCTATGTTTTGTTTCAGACTGTGTATAAGCCTAGTACTGAAACAATACCTTTCACAACTGAATCTAGCACTGATTTACAAAAGCACTTAAAATATATATTGTTGTGTCTCTAAAACTGAACTTAACCTCCAAAATTTAAGCCAAAATTTGTAAGCTTAATACTTTCAACCCTTGAAAAACTACGAAAGATTGTCAACTTCTTAGAACGTTTGATGACACAGCACAGACTATAAATATTTGGCCATTTATTTTATGTTTATGACAAATCATAACGGCTTTAGCTGGCTTACCGAAGGGATTGGCTCCTGGCTCCTGGTCGATGGACGATGTCGTCGACACTTGTAAGATGCTTTGCTAACCCTCCAACCGCCTCCTCCCTCTCATAGCAATGTAAAAATATTTTGCCAAAGCATATGTCAGTATGTGTGCCAATAAAAATACGACTTGGTAGCATGCAATTGTGCCTCAAGGACCTCCGGTCTCAAAGAGGGCGGCTGACTGCAGCGCTTTTCCAAAGTGTCTCGTGTAATATGCTGCTAATGTGCTACATCATAAAGCACAATCATAATAAATAATGAAAATAAAAAAAACAAAGGATGTCTGGACAGCTTTTTGCTAGCTTAAACCGAAATCCGTGGAAACTATGAAAAACTTAAAGCGTGACGAAAACTTAAAGAAAATCTAAAAATGTAGCAGAGATTTTTATAATTTCAGCAGCGCTTGGCAATGTGAATGGCAATCAGTAAACATAAAATTTTACTTCGTACACCCACACACACACACACGCACGCACACACATTCAATCGATGACAATATCCGGCCAAAATAACTACAACAACAAGGACAACTCGTAAAAGTTTACAAGCGTTTTGGTGTAGTGGAAAATTTTTTGCATATAACTAAAATAAAATGCACTCGACAGACAAACCAGAATGACAATTTTGGAAGAAACACCAGCAGTAATAGAAAGCAGTGCAAGCAGTAAGAAGAAGAAGAAGAACAAGCAGTAAAAGGCGGCGACAAAATCAAATCGAACAAATTGAATATGAATAGAGCCGGCTTTCGGGCGGGGATCTAAAGGGATACGCGAGAATCCCGCAGCAGATACGCAGAAAAGCATGCTATAAAAATGGCAGACAAATTGCAGAGCAGCATTCAAGGCGGCACAGACATTAAAGCAACTCCCTCGCTGCAGGGTGGCAACTCTGGCTCCATAACAATTTTTGGCAAACGACAGCAAAAATGTTACGCGTTGTCCTTGTCGCGGCTTGGTCGCCTACATGACAAGGTTGTGGGCCAACGGGGTGTGGTGGAGTGGCCTAGGGGCTGCTTTTACTCCTATGCAGTCTTCTGGGGGGCGTCAACTTTCAGGCATTGCTTCCATGCAACATCGTAAGCATTGCGTTTACACTAAGATTTATTACCTGCTAGATGTTGCACATATCGCTCTGGGGGTGGCATTTATCGCGGCCGAGTTTTGCATATGTTGCGGTTATAAAACACTACGTTGCCAGCGGGTTTGTGGGAGGCGGTGCTGCGGGGACACTTTAAATTGTGGCAAAAAGTGAACAGAGTTGTCATGGCCAAATGAGCAGAAAAGTTTTGTGACTCATTTGGACAAACTGAAAGTGCAACACATACATACACTCGTACATATGCGAAAAGTGCAGTAAATTTGCTAACGACAAGGTTACTCCCAGCTCCTACTACTCCTTCGACCCCCCCACGGGAAACGCATATTTTATGCGCTGTCAGCGCTTAAATTTACAGTTATTGAAAAGTGGCGTGAACGCCAGAAAATGGACTACATTTAATAAATATTTGGATACTCTGTAAACGTAGGGAGAAGGGTATATTAGATGACGGCAGTATCTGTAAGAGACGGAAAAGGACATGGTAGCCCATAAAATCTTGTTGCTATAATGTTTATTGTTGGGATTGGGCTGTGTCCGTGTAGCCGTTCATTCGTATAAATGACAGTATATCAAAATCTATCAAGGTATAACGATGGTTTTTTTACCACCCAAAAATTTACCGAAGCATGAGATTGATCATACCAAAATAATGGGTTTAGCGTTATGAAGCAATTCAGATACATTTGTCAATTTATGCGATCGCCTCTCTCTTAGTTCCTATGAGCAACGATATGTATTTCTTAGAAGATAGTAAAATAATGTTAATAACTATCACGACAAGGATATCTTCATCCTGCCTGAGAGTCAAGCAGCGACACTTACAGAGCCAAGATCTCATTAAGGCAGATTAATGCAGTGGGAACTGCACTGGAAATAATTGGTGTCAGAAAAGGGCTCACGATCAGATGGCTTCCAGGATACAATAATATCCCTGGAAAAGAGCTGGAATACAGACTTGCAAGGACGGATGCAGCAACACTGCTAATCGAACCTAAATCATACTGTGGGATTGTTAACCATGTGGTACGGGATCTATTGAGAATGGAGTAAAAACGGCTGCTTGACTAGGTACAGATGCCATGACTAAAGCAGTCAAAAGATGTCATGTTTTGAAGCAGAACCGAGGCGGAACGACAATGGGACACTGCGCTTGTGCTCTCCAAAGTGAACTTCCGATCTCGTGCAGTCCCACAAAATCTGAACCCGTATATCGATTGGAGGTGTAACAGGGTTCTGCAGCTCTGATATAAAGAGCGAAGAGATAAACGTTCTCCATCACTCCTTCTATCAAAGCCGCGATGATCAGGCAAGAGAGAGAACTTCTAGCACTTGCTAGGTGACTGTACTGTGTTTGAAAGAAAACGAGCGCAGTATCTGGGAAACATTTTCTTCGAAGACCTTGGTTGTCTAGCAAATTGATGCATATTTAACCGAACTCTTAACGATTCCTAAATAGGTTAAAGCTGGGAATACCATCAGAGCGCCGTGCCCATGGGGTTTTCCACCCAACTTTATCAGGCTTCCCACGCATCGCCTCTAATCATTTTTAAACCCGTATCACGGTTTCTGTGTAATCTCGTTTTGGGTAGTCTAATATAACATAATGAAATTATAGTAGCACAATGCCAGAAGAACATTGTTCACAGAATAGTTGCATATTATTAGAGAGCACTATTCACATCTCAGAATTATTTAATGGCTCAGAGAAGAAAATATGGATTTCTTTAAAAGTAAAAGGGATAGAAATCAAAGGTTGTCGAAATACAAAAAATTATTATCGTGAGAACTAAAGATCGATAAAAGACTATGGGGAAGCCAAATAAGATCTACGTAGTTGTAAAGCTAAAGTGCAGAAGTTGTACTTAACCAAGATAAAGAATCTCGAAGAAATCAAAATGTCAGAGTCTGACGGTCCGATGGCCAATTTTCTATGCGAACTCTATCACAAATGAATTCTTCTTCCAGGGTATTGATAGTCCGTGTAGGACTAATTCTAATTCTGTCGTATAATATCACTCCACTCGTATTTATCTCTCGCTCTGTCTTTCCAATCCTCAGTGGTCCCAATTCTACGTAGATCCTCCTGTACTCCATATATCCGTCTCTTACGTGGTCGAAGTCTTCTTCTGTTATCTGGTAGCCGGCCGGAAAAATATTTTTTGTGGCCTATCACAATTAAGTAGAAGTCATATAAATAACCAATTTACATTCCCCAAGCGAGCTTTAATTTTGGTTTATGCTTTGAAATCTTCCTAGATGAGTAGTCTACAACTAAAATAGAAATAAATATATTAATGTTCATTTCATTACCTACTCTGACCACTTTCTATTCTTTAAAATCCTAAATGAGAAACCACTAAACAAACAAATTCTTACTTATTGTTTTAACAATACCTATAATGCTTATAAGTGTGCTAAACTTGACCACACCCACAATATATCCATATAAAAGATTACTCTTAAAAAACATTACAGATGTTACGGAAAAAAAATATTATTTTAAGGATATGGGCGCAGTGTATGTCGCCATGTCGACCGCAACGACTGATTCAAACTTTTTAGCGTCGAGTGCCTGACGCGCTTGAAATATGAAATGCAAAGAGATTGAAACTATAAAACAAATATTTACATATGGTATAGTAAAAATATATTTTGCAGTTTTTGATATATTTTGGTTTTTATAATATAGTTTATATGTCCTTGCATTTTCAACGAGAGCATTGAACCGTAAACGGAACCAACACGTGACTTGACTCAACCAATTTTAAGCCGGTGACGGGAAATATAATATGTACATTTATTTTGTTTTATCAAAACCGATTAACTTTTTTTAGCGTAGCTCCGTGGGTTACGGTGGTATCTGGCATGCGAGACCTGCTCCTAAATCTAGATATGTAGTTGTTTCATTTATTTTTTTAGTATCATTTAACACATATTTTTTAATGCCGTTGCCGTTGTAGTAACTAAACTCGACCAGTACTTCCTGACGGCTTTTTCTTTTTTAGGGTCCTCCTCCTTGGCAAGTCTTCTTCGAGGGGGTAACACTCCAGCCCCTTTTGGCATACACTAGAGCACTTCTGTTAGCTTCCTTTGTATTTTAAGTTTGCAACCTCAACAAATACCCAGCAGTCATTGTGACAGCATTGCACAGATATAGTACTTCATAGGTAAGCCTTTTAAAATATTGACAGGAGATATTTATTGTTCTTCTGATCTTGGGTAACTGAAAGCCTAGCCCTTAAAAGATCTTTGACTTTTGGTACAAATCTATATTGTCAAGACAAGGTGCAACAATAACCAACCAGCACTCAACCGTCCTTACCAGGATGAACGTGGGAGGTGGAACAAGGAGGTCTCTGACCGCTGGATGTGAAGTATTCAAAATTGTCACTACCTACGAGTCCGCATGGTATGGTATAGGAACATAAGAAATTACAGCAGTTTATTATATTATAATAAGCTTCAATTCCTCAAAATTCTTGGGTTGAACCACTCCATCCACCAGGTCTAGTTAGAGTGCAGTGTATCCTGTAGTCTGAATCTTCCTTGCTAATCCCTCCCGCTTATCCAAGTATTTATTCTCAAAACATATCAATAAAGAGACACATATAAAGCGTCACTACAAACATATTACTCATCGAAAACCTCTTAGCCAGTATTCTATATATACAAATGCTTTTAAATAGTAACTACAGAGCTAAAACCATGTATGAAAGGATGTGGGAGAGAGGATTGGACTTAAGTTGAGCAATTGATTGCACGCTTATGGCAAAAAGCAACCCAAACAGTTTCTCTTTTAATGCAATAATATCAACAAGGACTGTAACTATTGAAAGAACATTTAAGCTGTCATTTAAATGCTGCAATCAACCACAAAAAACGGCAATGGCAATGGCGGAGGACTACGTACTATGTACTCCGGACCAAGGACCAAGGACCGACCACGACCAATACGTTTTCATTTTTAATTTTCCAAGCCATATACAGAAGCTCCAAACGGCGAATGGGCAACAACAATATGACACAAATTACAAGGAAATGCAATAAGAGTGCAGTGCCTTGCCTGAAGGCACTCATACTGGGAGAAAGGATGCACGCCGGCCCACATATGGAATGGAATGAGTGGGGGTTGGGGAGAATTGGAATGAAGTTCTTTCAGTGCCTCGAAACCGAATGCGACTATGATTACTTTCATTCAACAACCCGCCATAATTTGCTTATAATTTGTGCAAGCTGCTGTGGCTATAGGCACAATGGATAGGGGTGCTGGGTAGGGGAGACGAGTTCAATGGCGAAATGTTGCAAAGTGAAAAATGATAAAGTAAATGCAATGCAACGGCAACAACTTTTCGTGGGTAAGAGACAAATGAATAAAGACAGGGGGAGAGACAGACAGACAGACAGAGAGTACGAAAATCGCGTGTTGCAGTTGGCTTTTTATAGTTTTAAGCCGCAAATTGTGCTACAGTTGCAGGCAATAAATGGCGTCAGGAGGAGATGGAGGAGACGCGGTGTGGGACGCGGTGTTGCCACAAGGCGTTAAATGCATTGCAGTAAAATAAACATAAAGCATACGCCGTGTGTTACCCAAGTGGAGCATTGGTCTCAAGTGCTGCCAAGCTGCAGGCAGGCAGAGCAGGGTTGTGCAGTGGGGGCAACGAC